>WAAD01031155.1:9811-49396 GCA_013389945.1 Fregata magnificens
CAGCCGCCGTGGCCCCGGTGAGGGTGTGGGGCGGCTGCAGGGCCCGCTGCGCCCGGAGCAGTGCTGGCGAAAGGCGCTGGTGGCGTCCTGAGGCAGCCGTGCTGGGCCGCTGAACCTGTCGCCTTTCGCAAAGGGCTACAGCAGCTCTGAGCTGGCTGCGTTCAGCTTTCGGGAGTACCCCGTTGCAGGGGAATGGGCTTTCTCTTCTTTAATACCATTAGTGAGTCGGCAAGCAGTAACTGTGTGTTGTTGGAGAGCGGTGTGTTTTCCCTCCTTTGTTTCTTCACTTCAGCTGAAGCAAGTGAAGGAAAAATTCTTAGGGGTAATCTGAATAGAAGACAAGGGACAGGAGAGTGCTATCAACACAACTGCAATTAATCTTACAATGCCATCTCTCCCTGCCTGACTGCCTAAGCATCATCAATTTTTAAAAAAGGGAGGTGATTATATTTTTTGCATGACCTCAGTGAAATCACTTCTGCACTGTGCTTCAACCACGAAATGAGCAGGAGTAAAGCTAAGGTGTTTTAAATGTTTTTGGTACTTCTTTCATCAGAAAGGGACAGAATGCTGTACAAGATTAGCACCAGTACTGCAGTGTCAGTTATTACTGAATGTTTCATTCATTATTCAGCCTTTTGCACCATTTAAACTCTCAGTTATAAAAAAAAAAAAGCAAAAGATCTTGAACAAAACCCCTTAGATAGAAAACCAGCTCTTCTTCAAAGCTTTATTTTCCCCTGGGCAGAGGCTTGAGACCACTACAGTCCTAATACTTTCCAAAAAGAGGAACATCCTCTTCTGCTGTTGCCATATTAAAATGGTAACGAAAAGGAAAAAAAGCAAGGCGGGGCCAGGGTGAGAGGTATTATTGTGTGCATGGGAATTTGCAAAAGTGCGTGAGTGTGGATATTTGACCCTGGATTCAAAGCCGTAGTGGCAGAAGTGTGTTACAATCAGATTATCAAAAGAACCCAGATCCATCCCTACCTTCTTGCTCCTCTCAAATGAAGCAAAGTTGAGGTTCTGTGCAACCAGGTCTGGGAGCTCCTCTTTCAATGGAGAGTCCAAATAACATGCATGATTCACAACCAAAAGCCAGGCAGAGTGGTTAAGAAAAGCTAAATTTATATTAAATTATCATCAACCCCTAAAATACTGAACACAGTGGTTAAATAACTCCAGAAAGTCCAATGTCTCCAGTGAGTAACGTTAAAACCATTACACAGGAACACAAGGAAATCACTGACATTAGCTTGGGACAGAGAGAGGTTTGCTTTTTACATAGTAAATCAGTGCTCAAGAGATCATCCTCCAGTGGCCTTTCTACATTCTTAACATCCTAAGTGCAATGAGGGTCTTCTCTTCCCCAGAATGGGGAACCATGACGCACCCCCTAGGCAGCATCTCACTGAGGCTGTCTCTACGAAAAATGAACTAATTTCTGCCCACCTCACTGGTAGAGGAGAGGCTGTGGTGCACTTTGTTGCTCCTTTTCACCATAATCATTTGAGGAAGGGAGCAGAGAGCAGTTATAAATGGTTGTTAGGCTGGAGTGTGCAGGGGCCCTCCTAAGAAGCAGCAGAGAATATTTATCAAGGTGGAGATCACAAGCACCATGAGTTGTTGAAAAGACTGACTGGGTTTTCCTTTCCATTCTGCACTTGCTACTCGGACAGCGATTATCTTGACAGGCTGACTGTACCTCAAGTGACAGGTCTAGGCAGATGTCTCCTTTAACCCCTGCCCAACCTCCGGATTCTGGTGCACACTCACATAAGCTATTGGGGCAAAAAAGAACCCCCAAAACCCAAAAAACCCCTGCTGTCCTAGAAGTCAGAGCCCTCCTCCCCCCCAACCACCCACTCACTCCCAGCTCTGATGCCTCTGCCCCTACCCCTGGTTTCTGTTCAAATCCATTCTTCTGCCTGTGCTTGAGCCCTCTGGTGTGGTCCCTGCATGAGGCAGCTTAGACAGGCAAGGTCCATGTCAGTGATACGCACTCCTTCCTCAGTTCCCAGCCGAGTCCACGCCTCAATCCAAAAGTGCCTCTGGCCAACAAAAACAATGCTTCCCAGGCTGGAGTCAATCAAATAAATAATTAAATAAAAATCTAATTTAAAAAAAAAAAAAATCCCTCTGGGAGTAGGAAAGAGTCCCACATTAACATAGTGAAATTTCCAAGCCTTAGCTCCAGTTCATTTTCCACAGGAATATACACCAGTCAGCCAATGGTGCAGTTATGGACAGAGTTTCAAGCCACCTAGCCAGGTCAAAGCTGCAACCTTCCCCTTTCTGCAAAGCTACCTCTGCTGTAAAAAGTACAGTCAACCCACTGGCAACTGTTGTGTTTTTCAGGGGTAGCAGGACTGTTAGTATATGAACAAGGTTAGAGCAGAGTAGGATGGATTTTCCTTTTTTTTTTTTTTTTTTTTTTTTTTTTAAACCAGCTGGAAAAATATCACACAGGAGATGCACCCTCCCCCCACCTCTAAGCCATACCCCTAGTGTATGCTTTGCTCTCTTTACACCACAGGTGGGAATGTACTTGACCTCTTCCCAGGAGATAAAGAGGTTACAGAGTGTGCCGTGAGAATTCTTCACTGGAAAGTTCTGCTTCCAAGTATCTGGCTTAACACTTAATAGTATCCGTATGACTTGAGGGGTTAATATAAATCTCATTTGTGAAGAAGTATCAAGAGATATTTTCTCTATCTTTTTTCCCTCTGAACAAACAGATGACAAGAGAAGTCAAGAGAATATGAAAAGGTGGCAATAGTCCTTGGGAGCATGCAAGCCCCAGCTCCAGATACTGCCGGTGTGTAACTGCAAGGGTAGGATTACACCCCCTAGAGGTAAAAGCCTTGGAGGCCAGAGAACAACTGAAGCTCATGCACCTGATGGGAGAAAGGACATTGCAAGGAGAGCTATTTAGTGGTAACAGAAGAGCTTAAAGTGCAATTCTATCTGATAAACAACTATTTAAAATGCCCCTTACAGCTCCCTGATTATTGTCTCCTATTCTACGTCAAATGGGCTCACCCTAATAATAAAGCAGTTCCTAACTGTCAGCACTGAGCATGCCCCTGGGAAAGACTCAGCCTAGGAATTCTCTCTTTTCCCTCATTACAGGCCTAACGGCCAAGAGAATTGGGACCTTGCAGAATTGGGACTGGTAGGGACTTAGCAAATATTCTTTTTATTTTTTTATATATCAGTTATGCAAAGACAAGAGTAGAATTTAGGTCTTGCTGAGATCCATTTCCTCCCATTAGCTCTGTAGAGCTAAGAACAATACCAACCTCTTCTTTCCTCAAGTTCAGCACTCTGACTCCAGTACCCACAGTGGGCTGCTCTGAAAGGGCCATTTGCTGACTCTTGTTTTTCCAGAGTAGAAATATGTTTTAACAGGAAAGGGGAGAACAGGAGCAGCGTCCACTGCCAGCAACAGACACAGTGCTCCGATCTGAGCATTCCTTAAAGTTTTTACTAGCAGATGGGAAAGTAAGCAGTGATGCTCTCATGAAGCGAGTCACAGCAACTGTGGTTACCCTCTTTATGCCCTTAAAAGGTGACCTGATGCTGTGTCAGTGTCCCCTTGAGCCCCAAAGTATACCCCGTCTATTCCAAGACCTCTCTCAAGTCAAAGACCCCTCAACACAAAGCCTCAAAGTGTGCTGCTAGCGCTGCAATAACTAGGGGAACTTCTGTGACCAGGAGCTAGCAATGAGGCAGCTCTGCTCTCTTCATGGGCATTGACCGTGAGCTGGACGGCACAGGACTTGCAGGTTGCCAGAGAACACAGAATCTGAACTAGATTCAGGCCAGAGGAGTCACTGGAAAAGTTAACGTGGCAGCTTCCAGGAAAAGGGAACATATAAATAAACCACAGACAGTGAAAATGAGCCAAAAGGGTCTCTGGGTTCCAACCCACTCCTCCTCCCTCTCCAACCACAATAGCACAGCTGCCCAAGCTCCTCGCTGAAAGGCAGTCACAGTCTCTGCACCCCTCGCAAGAGAGGCTGGTCTCTGTGCCCTTCCTTGCCTAGCAGGCAGAGTCCTGTCTTTTTTGTGCAGAGCAGAGGCTAGGGAAGGTACGAGCATATCCAAAGTCACATGTACTTTAGACCTCGCTCTCCGTGGAGGGCTTGCGTTGGTGTTTCCAGCCTGTGTCTGGGAGTGAGCCACGCCGTTCAGGAGTGGCTGCTGCTGTGTTAACACTGCTGCATTCAGACTGTTCTTCCTGTAGCAGCTGCTCAGTTTCGGTGTCATCCAGTGAACCAGAACTAGCTTGGATAGAGACCGTGTCTGTCTTCATGCAGACGTGGTCCCGGAGTATCCCTCCTCTGGAGCTCCGAATCTGCTTAAGGTCTTCCCACTCAGAATCATCACTGGATAAAAGGCATATCCCCTCCACAATCTTGATCTTCTCCTTGGTGTAGCTGTGGTCAGGACCAGCCTACGGAACAGAGAGATGAATGACAAAAATCAATACATCTATGGAAAAACATGGCAAAGAGCAAAGCAGAGCTGGAATGTAGACAGTGAAGCAGACAGAAGGCTGGACCTCCATGTAAACAGCCACTGGCTTTGTCACAATGGCAGAACCCATTCTAAGTTTCCCTTCAGCTCTTCACCACCCCCAGATGAATCCTCCCTGCAAGAGCTCTCATTCCAAACTCCAGGAGCCTTCAAATCATGGAAGGGGAATGAGGATGAGCTGGCTCTTTTAATTCAACTATATACATTCCCTGACAGCAGGGAGTAAGAACAACACAGAGCCTAAAAAGGAAGAAAAAAAAAAACCCAAATGGGAAGCAGGAACAGCCAGAAGACTTCATGGTAAAAGTAGGCAGGGAATCAATTCTAGGTCTGCGATATCTTTATATCTGAGTCATTTCAGATTGACCTCTCAGGAAAGCACAGCTGGAATACCACTGTTGAGTCCGAGTCCCACAGTGATACAGGGGAAGGAGATTATAGGGAAACAACGGAAATGATCAGAGGCTAAAGGGACCACACTGAGATTAAAGTAGTGAAATCTGTCTAACTTGGCTCACTGGCAAATAAGGAGCGTTAGAACATCTGATCTATCCCTGAGGAGAAAGTGGAGGGGGTGGGGAAATATACATCTGGGTATATCTAGGAGCAGCAGAATTAAGAGAAAAGTGGAAAGGATTTAGATTCCCAGACAAATAATCCTGGCTTACCCTTAGTAGATAAGGCTAAAATGGCAGGAAAGTTTGGGGAATCTATTGGATAGTACCTTTGAAAAATGAAGCCAGGGAAACTTCTCCTCTGCATAAGTCTTGCTGTGATCCCTGCTAGAAGAACTAAGTGATCTAACAGATTATTATAAATAGTCCTACAGAAATTATCTTTTTCAAATCTCACGTACTGAGTATGAGTAGCCAAAGCCAAGACCAAAGGACCTGCCATAGAAAATTACCTATACTTTCTTGACAGACAGCAGACCTGGTTTAAGGACATAAAAGCAGGGGAAAAAACAAGAAAGAGCAATTAGTATGGGACAGTGCTTGAGCCACACAACAGAGCTTGAGTGAGGGAGGCAGGATCAAACACATAGAGTAGTGATACCTGACGTGAGGATGTGGATGGAAATCAGAAGAGGGAAGATGAGAAGCTATCTGAGTGGTAAGAAAGCTTCTGAGGAGAAAACAGAGGAGAAACTAAGTGCTGCAAGATATCATGTTAAATCCTCTCCATCCTGTGGCACACAGGGCGGACCTCTGCAGGGCCTTTAAAATGCTCAGTTTAATAAGGGCTCCATTTCTTGCCCTATCCCACCCCTTCCAGGCAGTGCACAGCCAGGTGCCACATTCTTGTTACCAAACCCCTTCTGGCTGCCTGGTTCCCCCGGTGAGTGTCCAAAGCAACCCTGGTGCAACAGTCACTAACCAGGACTGTGCCCAGGGAAGACAATTCCCTTTGACTCCTGTACTTTGAGGGCCAGCACCAAATGCAAATGAAATACAAGACACTGTGGGAGTGTGGAAGAAGCAGAGAAGTAAAGGCAGGCCTAATTCACTACAGCTCACTGGGGACGAAGTGCTGCTGGTTGATCTCCATAGGAGTCTCGGCAATTCACTGAAGCTGTCCTCCTATGTCCTAGAAGTAAACACTGACAAGTTGCAACATTTTCACATACTAAGGCCTGTAATACTCAACAGCAGCTTGAGCTGGGCTCCCATGTCCTTAGTAGCAGCTCTTACCTCTTTCTTATAACACAACTGGTTGTACATGGTTGGTTTGGGAATCGCTTCAATCTTCACCTCCTGGGTAGATGTCCGATATGAGGGATTACTGTAGGTTAGGTTCCCCAAGCCAGGGTCCGTGAACTTGGACTTATTATGCCTAGAGGGAGAGAGCTGTCAGAAAAGACACAGGGCCCTACTGCCAGGATCCAAAGTTCCTGAGTGCTCCGTGAGTGGAAAGCTCCAGCAATCTTCACTGTCCCTCAAAGAGAGAGAATGCTGGCTTCACCTGGCTCTTCAGCTACCAGTACATTCACTAGCTACCAGTACAGCAAGGCACTGCCATGTAACCACAAAAGCTATACTGGCAGTAACTGGTGAAGCTGTCTAGCAGAAAGCACATGAGCTCACACATGTACTGAGATATGAATTATCTCACAGCCCTGTCCATAACTCGTAAGATCTCTGCAGAAAATTCAGCCAATAAGGCTTCAAATAATAGAGCTGCATGCCCAACAGTTCAAAGGCACAGGACTCAAACCTTGCAAATAAAATAATCAAACACTGCTTCCAGTGGAGAACAAAGGGATTGTAAATGACAATAAAGAAAGATGAAGTGCTTTCAGGAGCTTGCTTCTCCTACAACCCTAGATTTTACTATTTGCCAGGCAAGGGAGGAAAAGATGACTTACCTATATATAATTAAAGCAGCAATAAGCAGCAAAATAAACAAGATGCTGAGAAGACCTCCAGTAATGTAGCTGACATGCAGTCCTTCTCCTGAAAGTGAACAGCAAGTGTTATTTATGCACTCTCCTTAACTCCCTCTGGATAATACTGGTCTTGGTGTAACACCTAATACAGAGGTTTTACACCATACACAAGTATGTAAAGTAAAATGTCAGCACACCAAGTTTTAGCAGAGGGTTTTGTTTGGCTTCATATGAAACCAAACATATGATAACCCTTCCTCCCACCCAGGCCCCAGCAAACCAAGGAGCATCAAGATCTTTGTAATGGGGTTGGACATGGATGAGTTAGACCCTCTTGCTGACAGGTTACTCCTGAAGTAGGAAACAATTACCCTAGGCAACCATCCTCAACTAAACACAAAGGGGATGGTGAAGAAGAGTATCATTAATGGGAAGAGCCCAGTGGATGAGGTACGGGATAAAAGAAAACAGAACTATTCTTCAGACCAAAGTGTCATTTGGAAAAGTCCCCATATGGGCTAATGAATGTGTATGACCGATGTTCATCCTTAGACACACTTTGCTCTCTATGCTCAGAGGGCATTTGAGTAATTCAAGTCTGAGTTTCAGAAATTTGAGTTTCAACACTATGGACTAGAATGCCCTGGGCACATCTGGAGGAACAACCCTGTTGGAGAATTGTTAAAGAAAAGGAACTCACCCACGGTTGCCAACACTGCCTCGTTGGCATGGGTACACAAGCCTCGCCTAGCATCTTTGTCAGAGCAGCTGAATGACAGAGGACAGTTAGTTACTGAAAGTAGTATCAACAGTATCAAAGGTATCAAGACAGGATGGGACAGGCTAGCACTGATATCCCTTCCATTTCCAGTTCAACAACAGGAGCCTTCCTTTCTCTTCTTCAGTGTCCTTCAGTATCCAGAGGAGAGAGGACCATATACATATATGGGGGGGGGGTGTGTGTGTGTGTGTATGTATATCAATTATAGGTCTGCAATATCTTTATATCTGAGTCATTCTAGATTCACTTCTCAGGTACATAGGTGCATACATATATCTATCTATGAGAACACAAATTTCAGCATCAGTGCTGAAGCAAAAATCAGAACATCCTAGAGTCAGCACAAAGACCTTTCTGTCCAATACATCATACTCAACAAAGCGAAGTTTTACCTTGTAAATAACCCAGCCATATATTATAGAACATACTTTTTTGCTAGGCAGTAGGATAGCAGGCTGTAGGGAATTAGCACAAAAACTATGGCCTGCATTGTAACTTAAATGTTAGAACTGCAAAGGTTCTGTTCTGCCCCAAACAAGCTATCCCTTTGTGGCCACTTCCTCAGATGTCTGAGTCAGGTCTGAGACGTCTCAGTGAATTAAAGCGACAGACTCCCCTCTCCTCCTCTCAGAAATAAGTTCTCAAAATTAAGAGTTCAAAAATCAATCAAATTAACGACATGGACTCAGGAGGATTTTAACACTTCAGCACAGTCAGCCTAGACACGCATTTCAACAGAACAGACAGAAAGATCTCTGCACCTCTTTCTTGCCAGCTCAAGAGTGTTCTGCGTTCTTTGTCAAAATGGTTTTCTCCAACATGAATGTGAAGTCTGGAGCTGGAATAGTCTCTTTTGGCTAGGGAGAGGTACATTTGGATGATGACAACCAGAGGGGGCTTGCACGTTGCACCTTGCACAAGCTGTGACTTTCACACCCCAATTCCAAGAGAATAAGAGCACTTACTTTCCTTCCACTGCTTCCAGAGATGTGAGAGGTTTGGTTGTTGAGGTACCTACTCTGCCAGGTGGTGTCTGACTTCTCTCACCTACACTGGTGGGTTCAGGACCAGGGGGCACCACACCAGGAACTAGAACAGAGAAAAATAAGCAGGACCCCAACTTTGTGGGACAGATGAACAAATCTGATAAGCTACAGAGAGTTCCTGAAATGGCCTATATGAGCAGCTTTCCCATCTCAAACGCAGTCTGTCAGCAGAAAGGACAGAAGGCGGCTCTATCGCTCACAACCACGTTACTTCCAGTATACGACTCTGCATAAATTTCTATACACTGGAGAGCTTCAAATGCTCTGATTGCCACTGCCACTATATAAGTAGCGGTGGTGGCTCACTTATGGAAGTTACTACCCAAGTGACACTGAGTAAACTCACTAGTAGAACAGGGCCGCCCATCTGGTTCATCCGGACATGCGCAGACAAAGTCAGAAGCCCTGGCAAAGCAGAGGTGAGTGCAACCTCCATTGTTCACTCCACAAGCATTAGTACCTGGAAGGAACAAGCAATCGTCTAAATGTGTTGCAGATAACCAGGTAGGAGCTCAGAGCAACAATTTTTTTTCCTGCTCAGAGATACTTCCTAGAAATCCAGCAAGTTACTATGCTCTGACACGTGCCCTTCATCTGACTGCTAAGAAAGTGATGACAATAGCCAGACACTGGTAGGATTAGTGCAGTCTTGAAAGGAAGGCACTGGAAATCATTAGACAGGAGCCCAGTCAACACAGCTGCACAGATTAAAAACCAAAAAGCTCACATTCTTCTGTTTTAACACAGTGTCAGACGAACAACACGGAAAGTCACATTTGCTAATCAAAGCTGTAACATAACACTATTAAGATGTACTCGACTGAAATGTCACAGGCAGACAAGGAATGTGCCCAGGGAGGATGCGTTAACAGTTTGAGTGTAAGAAAGGATGCCAACCTTGCTTGAGTTCTATGGTAGCACAGTGGTTCCACAGTTCTTTTTGTCTACAATTAGCATTTGCCTGAATCAAGGTCCTCCTATTTACCTGTCTGTCTCTGAGGGGAAACCACAATGATATCCATCAGTCCCTCAACATTGGCAAGGACTGTCTCTTTGTTCCGCCCAGAGTATTTGTCCACTCTCTGGATAGATTTGGTTTGCCAGTCAGTCCAGTATATCCACCTATCCTGCTGCTCAGGGAGACAGCCAAGAAAAATCACAGCCATTAGCATGTTTAGCCACGTAGACACAGGATACCCATAAAAAAACACATCCCAGTGGCAGAAGGCCCCAAACAAAGGTCTTTTCAAACCTTTCCCTCTTATCATGAAGAAGATGACTGTCTACACCCCACAGGAGTTCAGACAAACTTCCTTTGTTAGCTCCACAGAAGAGTTAAGTACTATCCCCTCAGCCATCTTGGTTTCCCCAGACTATAACACTTCCCTGTCCCTAAGCTCCATTGTCTAAACTCATCAACACACCAGGGACAACTGTGGCAGCAGGAAAATCTTCTTACCTGTGTCAGAGCAAAGGGATGTGACACCTGGCTGACCAACACTTGCCGTAGCTTCCCATTGAGATCACAACTCTCTATGCGATCAAGATGTGCATCCACCCAGTAAATCCTGCAGGAACAGGGAAAGAGGTGAGCTTCCATCTACACAATCCCTCTTTACTTTCTAGTCATTTGCTAGCCAAGATGGATGAGACAAAAGAAAAAAAAAAAAATCCCAAACCCACAATGCTACTCCAATAAACCAAACTAAGAAGGCTAAAAAAATTCATTACACCCCTTAACCCTATGCAAGTATAAGAAAACCTTTCACTGACCTTCTGGTGTCATAATCCAAAGTCAATCCATTGGGCCATCCTAGGTCAGTGTTAATCAGGATTTTACGTTCAGAGCCATCCAAGTTTGCCCGTTCAATTTTAGCAATGTGACCCCAATCTGTCCAGAAGAGGTACCTGAAGAGATCAAAGGCAAGTGTAAGAAGAAAAGAACATTTAATTCAGCCTAATGAAAGTTTTAGTTACGAATTAAACTGCCAGACTCTTCAGGTTCAAAAAAGATCATGTGGTCTGTAGCTTGCTTCTCCCAGCTATCTGGCCAACCTTCAAATTCACTATCTGCCTGATTACATCTGTCACTCAGAGTCAGCCCCTTGCTGGTACCTGCAGATTCACAGGGCACACCTCTTCCTCCCACAACCTCCTCTTCCAATCTGCCTCTGCACAGCCCTTCTCCCTGCCCCACCAATACCCCATACCTACCCCTTCTTGGGAAAGACAGCAATGGCTCGAGGTTCATCCAAGCTGTTATTGATCAGCACTTTCCTGGAGCTTCCATCCAGTCTAGCTACTTCTATGGTATTGCGTCCTGTGTCTGTCCAGTAGAGGTTCCGGGCAACCCAGTCCACTGCAAGGCCATCTGTAGTCTTCAGACCCTGACCAATAACAGTTTCCATGTTGCTGCCATTCAGATCAGACCGCCTGGATGGAAATCAATGACAAATGGCAGTGAGGAACGGGTAGCTCCCAGAAAGCCTTCACACTTCCATGTGTGATCCCCATCAACCAGAGGGCCACTTCATACTGCTACCTCCCTAATACTTTTTTCCCCATAGTCTCCAGCACCACACCTTCAGCATTTAGTTCAGTGATAACACATGATGCTGTGTACCGAAGACAAGGTGTAATTAGTGGCATATTGCCAGCATCTCAGTCTCCCCAACTCATTGGCACACTCCACAGCTCACTGTGGCACAACCAGCACAAGTAGCTGGGTGACCTGTGCACTGGCCAAGCAGAGGACTGGCACCCACCTGATGACATCAAGAAATACATCTGTGTAGTAAATCTTGCCATCCACACTATCATAGTCCAGAGAAATGACGTTGTTCAGCTCGGGGACAGGTATGTGCACATCTGTGTGGTCACTGGTGTCCAGCGAGATACGACGGATGGAAGCACGGCTAGAGAAAAGTAGGTAGGTCTCTGGAGAAGAGTCACACGTCTGCTCATCTCTCTTCAGCTGGATGCCAGTGGGGCAGGCACAGGAGAAGCCAGTGGGGTGAGGCAAGCAAAGGTGGGAGCAGCCACCATTATGAACTCTACATTTATTGAAGCCTTTAGAAATAGGGAAAGTATAGTTTAAGGATCAGTGTGGTCCCACAGACCAAAGCCTTATTTTAAAGGCCACATACACGTACAACTTGCTAGCAGCTGAGTTCATTCTTACTATCCCAGCCTTGCTGGGAATCTACAGCCCTTCATACAGAGACTGCCTCCCTCCCCTTCAAGATTCGTGGTGGGTATGGGCATGGTTGGGGCAAGGAGAAAAGGAAGGCACAGAAGAATGGGGAGCAGTAGGAGCAAAATCTTGACCTGCATTCCTTCCTAATCATAGTTTTCTCATGGAAAAAGGAACAGCCAAATGCTGATAGATTCACACAACTGCAGTTTAGCTTTATTATTGCTGCAAATGGTAATGCTGACAGAAAGATCCAACCCTGTGGGGAAGCAGCGTGACAATGCACCAGAGGCCAGGCTGACAAAGAAGCTTCTGTTTCAACTTAGCTGCACACAGTGGCAAGTAAACAAAGGCATCAGAGAAGCCTGCTGAAAGTGCCTGACATATTAGGGTCATCTCTTTTTTTTCTTTTTAAAGTTGAAAAAACCCCAGCATACATTTATTAGGAGGGGATAAGCCCAGAAGACAGGTGCAGGGAGTGGGAAGAAAACAGTGGGGATATGACAGCTAGAGTTTTGGTCAGCTTTAAGCTATATTGTAAAGTTATACTGTCAAGAGTGATGTTCTGGTGTTAGTAGCCACAGGAGAAGCAGCACAGAGTTTTCTGTAGAAGTACGTATTGGGGGAACTCCACCGAAACGAAGTCACAGCACAAAGCAACAACTCCCACTGAAGAGCAAGGAGGCAAGATGGTGTCGTATAGGATCCCCAAAGAGTAACCAAGGAATCCAACTCTGGCACAGAATAGCTGGAGAGCATGATATATTAAGAGCAACTAAAGCAGCAGAGATTTTGTAGAGCAGACACGTGGCAGTGGTGGCAGTGTGGCAGTGGCAGCAGGACAGGAAGATGAAGCCTGCAATGGCTGGGGAAAAAAATGACTAAAACTTGAAATAAGATTTCAGCAACTAGCTTAAGAGGAATTAGTGCCTTTTGGAGTTAAAAAAGGGAAACTGTCCAATGCCAGTAGACTCTGGTGAAGCCTAATAGGGCATGACTCATTCAGCCCTCCTAAGAAAGAGGCTCTGATGTGTGTGAGAATGAGGTTGTTAGTGCAATCCAGTGAAGGAAATGGGATGAACAGGGTCAAAAGGCATGCAGTAACAAACACCAGACCTGGAGCTGGGTAAACAGGGAGAAGTGCAAAAATAGTTAAACAAGAGGGAAGAAGAAAAGAAAAGCTGATTTTTGAGAAGTTACTCTATCACTCATGCTTTACACCAAAGGACTCTCTTCAATGACAGCTCTGAAGGGCTCCCCTAGTCATCACATACACCTGATGATTTGGGAGCAGCCTAGCAACTCACCCAGGGGCCGTGCCCTATCAACAGCTTGAATGTCCATGAGGCCAGGCAGGTTTGCCCTCACCAAGATGACGTTGGCACCAGTGTCCTTGTCAGCCCTGTGAATGCTGCGAGTTTGCCAGTCAGTCCAGTAGATGTAAGAGTCCAGCAAAGTGAGGCCATAGGGATGTTGCACCGGAGACAGCAGGGTGCGGCGGTTAGCACCATTGAGATCTGCGGCCTCAATACGCTGAAGAAAGAAGTAAACATCAGCCCCACACTCAAAACACTGATCCTCTTGCTAGCAATTATTTTATCAAGTGGGAAACAGAGCCTCAGCAAGTAATGTTATTCAAGTCCACCCTCCCCATAGCCCATACTCTCAGAAAAGCTTACATTCCCCTTGCTCTTTTGATAGCATGCTCAAGAGCTTCAAGACAGCCTCCAGACTACTAAAGACCCAATGATAAACAATGCTGAAGAACAGAATCGGACCTCAGTGTGTGCATCAGCCCAGAGCAGCTGGGACCCAGCCTTATCCACTGCCAGTCCATTAGGCCAGCCCAGGTTGTTGCTGATCAACACAGCACGTCCAGAGCCATCCATCCCAGAGCGTTCCAGTTTGGCATTCTCACCCCAGTCCGTCCAGTACATATACCTGGGGAAAAGCCAGCAAGTATTATGGAAACAGAAGTCAGAAGTCCTGTTCTAACCCCTAGACAGCCTCTTGACAACACTAACCCCATCTCATGGTATAAAGCTATTGCCCGGGGGCTGTCCAGGTTCTGCCAGACCAAGACTTTCCTCATGGAGCCATCAAGGTTGCCCACTTCAATCCGGTTTGTTCCTGTGTCTGTCCAATATATCTTCCTGCCAATAGCATCCACAGCCAGCCCATCTGTAGTCAACAGACCTGAGAAAACAGAAGGGTGTATTGATCACTGCTTATCCTCCCAACTTAGTCAGGAACTTCCGGTATTCCCCTTGTGCACCTCATCAGGTAGTTCCTTTAGGCTTTGCTTGCCCTTCCACAGAAAATTTAAAGATTATTCTACTAGGTTATCAGAGAATCTCTCTTTTCATTCTGCATGGAGGCAAGAGGCTCCCAGGCCAAAATCTCTCTTACCAGTAGTGATGATGTCCTCAAATTGTGAGCCATCAAGGGCAGCCCGGCTGATTTTCCGCAGTGTGCTGTCTGACCAGTAAACCTTTCCTGGATGGAAGAAGAAAGAGAAACTTAAAAAAAGCCCACAACAAAACCAAACCAAACCAAACCCCAGCAACCAAACAGCAAAATCCTTAAAAACCAGATCCAGGTCTCTGACTACCAGCTACACCATTCAAAACAGATCTGACTGCACAGGAATAACAACAGCATGAGACTGTTAAGCTAGAATGATAAAACAGTACAAATTATCTTGTTCCAATCCTCCCCAAAATATGTAGGAGCACTGGCACTCTGATCTTTACACAAGACCAGAGAACAATAACCCATTATCAGCTAGTAGCATAGTCTCCCACATCTGATTTCTCAAAACGTCCCAGAGGACAGCAATCAGATCATCCACCTTACTGTACAACAGTGGGTTTACATCCAGCACAGCATCAGATGTTTAGTATACACAAACAGCCACAGTCTCAGCTTTAGTGCTGTAAAAGGCTTCAGCGGGAGGAAAGCTTTCTTAAATCCACAAAGCACAGGAACCTCAGGCAATATAGCAGGCAGCTTTTTCCACATAGTTGGGGTTCTCTGTTTTCCTATAAGGACATTCCTTTCCTGATTGGAAAGGAATATTTGCAGCGCATACTAGAAAAAGAAACTACCCAAATTCACAACCTACAGCAAGATCTGTGGCTGGGTCTTTACTCAGATATTTAGGTATGAAGTGACTTGTCGCCTTTCAAACAGACAGTCAGATACACTAAGAAGTTCAGACCTTCACGAGGATCCACTCCAATTGCAATGGTGTTCTTCATGGTGACATTGACTGAGACGACAACATCTGCAAAGTAGGGAATATCCAGAGAGACCATCCGGATGTCAGTCCTTCTGGCAAAGATCAGAAAGCTGGTCATTCCTGCAGAGAGTTAAAAATGGACAGATATCAGCAAGGAACAAGTCCAGTCAACTGTAGGCATCATTTATTGAACACCTGGAGGTGGAAAAGGGGAAGTCTCAGGCAGACCTTGGCTTATGGGGAGTCTGGGTACAAGAGCTTTACTGAACGTTATTGAATGCTTCTTTACATCCAAGTTGAAAAGGAACGCACTCATAGAAGAGTTACTTCTGCTAATATGTGTGGGAAACGGGAATTAGGAGTCAGTTTTTTCCTGCTAAGGAGAAAAAGTGGATGTACTGTGGTCTGAAGCCGAGTGCCTTCCACAATCCTCAAAAAGAGGGTCCAGGGGAGGAATGTGTACAGACCTATTAAAGAATATACCATCTTGTAGCTAAAAAAGAATCCACCTCAAGATTAGGGCAAAAGTAGGGGGAAAAATGTGACATGTGGTTTAGCTGCCCAACATAGTTTCAAGAAAAATTTCTTCTGCATCAATCTAGTTATCAGTAAGTTTCTTCATAGTAATTCCCACTCAAATTGAAGGTACAGGCATCAAATGGGTTTTTCAAGGGGTAAAGCAGATAAGCACATAAAAGTGAATTTTGTTCTCTAACAAGGTAGGAGCAAACTGTAGCTGTGATACAAAACTGCAATGAGGATCCTACAGAGAGGACTCACCAGGGGAGCAGGTCTTGCCATCAGATTGCAGGTTGATCCCAGTAGGGCAGGTACAGCTGTAACCTTTTGGAAGCGGTGCCAAAAGGCACAGGTGACTGCAGCCTCCATTGCTAACTTCACATGCTGTATGTACTATAGGAAAGAGTATGAGAAATCCATAAGGCAGCAGCACCGGCACAAAAAAGGGGTGCAACAGCTATAGAAATGCATTCTAGAATGCCCTTAAATACTAAGCCAAGAGTTATTCTCATGCTCTCATATTCCACCCAGAGACTTAAGGCATCAAGGGCTGACAGATAGGTCAGCTCCTTGCAGGAGAGCTGTGCCACATACCAGAGCCTGAGCAAGCTCTCAGCTCAGTGTTGCTTGGGGCGAGCTCTGTACCTGGTGGCCTGTGCCGGTGGAAAACATGAATATCCATAAGATTCTCCAGATTGTCCTGCAGCGTTTCCCGAGCCTGCCCAGTCCTTCTATCTGCGCTCTGGATGCTTTTGGCCTGCCAGTCTGTCCAGTAGATTCTCTCGCCATAAAGAGTAAGTCCAAAGGGGTGAGGCAGATTGCTCCCAATCAGCACCTGGTCAGATTACCCCCAGCCCCCCCAAAAAACATTACTAAGAAGTCACTAAGGGGAAGAGGCTTCCCTTGCCCCCTCTCAACATCATAATGTACAGTCACAGCAAAAGGAGAGTGATGGGGCAATGTTAGCCCCCAAAAGGAGGTTCCCTCATACACAGTTTGCAACTGAAAGGGAGCTCTTCTCTTCCAGTGAAAGCAGCTCAGCATGTCTTGATTTGGAGATTTCACTTTCAACTGGAAAGAGAGGCAGGGGCCATCAGCACTCTGTGCTCTAGGACTTACACCTCAGGCTCCCAGACTCCCTCCTCAAAGATGGCTTCCTTACCTTCCTGTTGCTTCCATCCAGACTGGCATACTCGATCGTCTTCATGCCTGCATCTGCCCAATACAAGCGCTGTGACTCATAGTCAATGGCCAAGCCGTTAGGCCATGTCAGGTTGGAGGAAATGATCACCAAGCGGTTTGAGGCATCCATACCAGCACGCTCGATTTTTGGGCTGGCTCCCCAGTCAGTCCAGTACATGAACCTGAACACAAGCCCAGACAGAAGTGAATGCCCACACTCCTTCACTGTCACTACGGCCAGGCAGTGTTACAGAGAAGCAAGAGAGCCCGGTGCCTTATGGCCCTAGCAGGAAGCAGCATTAGACTAATATTGTACTCATGTCCAGCCTTGGGTTCTTGTAATGTACCTAAGATCATACTCAAATTTATATACCTTCTACTGCCCATGTGCTGGCCTAATTACAACATGGAAGAAAAACTTCAAAATAGTTCAAGGTCTAAAAATTAACCAATTATTTACCAGTCTCCACCACTGGCCCTTTATACTCTTGCTGCATTGGTCTTCCAGTAATCCACGCAAGGAAAGAATAGCACACTTTTATTCAAGACCTTCAATGCTTCTAAAGCAATGACTGGCAAGCTTCTTCCTGTTCACCCTATCCCCAGCTCCACAAGGTCTTATGATTCAGAAGCAAAATCCGTTATTGAAACCATTTGTTTCCGTTACTCTACTCAGGTTTGCTTTTGATGGCACAGTTGATCCCTCAATACTCTGACACAGTGCTTTGAAGCCAAGAGGCCACTAATGTTACAGCTTGCTTGAGATTAGCAGCAATTTACCTGAGGAGATCCTTCTGACTGAATTCTGGTTGATAAGCAGAGAGCTTGAATATAAACTCAACATAGATGTGAAATAAAGAAATAGAAAAGATCTAGATGGCCTCATTCTCAACATTTTTTGTACATCTTTAGTTATTATGTCCCCAGGATAAACACAGGAAAACACCAGCCAGCTCCTGCAAGCTCTGCAGCACAACAGGCAATTATCCCTGCTTATCTTGTTCCACTAGTACCCAAAATCAGGTCTCTAATTTCAGTGTTTGGCAGGATGTAGAACAACGGCACCAGAGAGAAAGACAATTGCACAAAACCAAAGAACCTGAACATCTTTAGACATGCAAGAATTGCCATGTCATCCCGGAAGAAAGAGTCTCTCACCCTCCAACAGGGTCCACCACAATATCTCTAGGTCTGTCTAGGTTCTCCCAGATTAGAACAGTTCTCATGGTCCCATCTGTGTTGGAGACCTCTATCCGATCTGTTCCTACAAAAGTCAAGAGAGAGAATGAGAGAGATATCAAAGACCTCTGGAATCACAAGAGCTAAAGCAAAAAACATCCATACAACAATGCATTCTTCCCCTCTGTCCACCTCTGCTCATAGCTAGAAGATAGGTAAGAAATGTGGCTCAAAGTGTCACCTTCCATTAGATCTCTCAAGTCACCTCTGTGGCTGTCACAGGTGCTGAGTCCTGTATGAATGCAAACCAGCTTTCCTAAGCCCCCAAGGTATCTCCATAGGCACGAGAGAGCAGCTAGAAAAGAATCACCTTCCTCAGATGTCTCTGAACTCTGACTCTCCAGCAGGGAACATACTCCAAATACTACCCGCTGCACCCCAACGTACACTGTTGGAAGATATGTAAACACACACAACCACGAGCTCTGCAGCAAGACAACAGTGGTGCTTGACTTCTACTATAAACCTTTCTACAAAATTAGTACTGGGGATACTGCAAAGAGAATTAAACTAAGGATTCCACCCCAACTCCCACTTTGTTAGAAGCATACAAGAGGAAACTCCATTTTTGCTAGAAAGAAACAGACAAATTTGGAATGAGACAGATAGAACTACCCAGCTGTTTTTCAGTTTTCATGACTAATAAGGAAGACAGAAGCCTAGGTAAAGCAGAGGATCCCAGTACCTGCATCAGTCCAGTATAGCTTGTTGGTGACCCAATCAATTGCCAGTCCAGCTGGACTTTCCAGGCTGGTGTCCACCACAACCTAAATAAAAACAAAAAGACAAAATCCTTAGGGAGATTAGACCTTAGGGAGAAAGCACCTGCGCAATGCACTACCCATTCAAAAACAACGTTAACTTTCAAAAGGCAAAAGCCCAAGCAGAGCAATGCCATACAAGAGAGAGCATTAAGGAATTAGAAGTTCAGATAAGGCCTACATTTGGAGAAACATCTATTTTTCATGTCTGTTCAAACTGCAACTCCAAATTTCGAACTCTGTTCCCCTCATTTATGGCAACATTAGCCTACGGTCATGTGCAAAAAGCATTCCCAAGGAGTGTGGCTCTTGTTCCAAATGTAGTACGTAACAGAGGATTTAATACTTTTCCTTTCAGATTTTAGGGCTACAACAAAGGAATTGACCACATCTTATAAATCAACATGCTTTGTGTCCCAATTCAAGGTTTTCCATAGAAGCAGGAACGTACACCAAATTTGTGTATGAAGTGTTCAGTGATCTCAGGGCTCTTCTGAGCCAGAACTAGACAAACTAATGAACAACAAATCCAGCATGAACTGCAGCTCCTTAGAAGACCAGTGTATCCCAGTGGCTTCAAATCTGATGCTCAGGGAGTCTCCTGGCTAGACGACCTCCACACGTAGTTAACACTGTACCTCCTGGCTCGATCCATCCCATTTTGCTCGGCTGATTGAGTCGGTGCTAACATCTGTCCAGTAGACATAGTCATCCTTTGAGTCCCAGTCTAGAGCCACAGCACTGCGAACATCAGCAAGCGGGATGACATCATCTGACAGGTCATCTGTGTCAAAGCTGATCCGACGGATGTCCATCCTTCGGGCAAAAAGCAGGAACTTGTCAAGACCTGATCAAAGGTCGAAAGGTCTTCTTTTAATTTCTCTAACTTCAACAACACAGTGATAGACACAGACAATTCCCTGCTATATCCAACCTTAACCCCTTACATCATCTCTCACTGTCAGGTCATAGCCCAGGATTTTATTCACAGCAAAATATCACNTGTATGCTGAGGGAACAAAGTCAACCATATTCTTCAAAGAATGGCATAGACCTCCCTCCAAATCAAAGAGCCATGCCACCTCTGGAGAATCTAGGAGGCAGTTGGCCTAATTCTTCCACATGGTTGCAAACCAAGAGAAACTGTGGCAATCAAGAGGACTGAATTTTTTGTTCATCACTGACACAGCTCCTATGAGAGCTTTAGGGAAACAATCAGCTGTGACAGGTAGCATGGCACCAATAGCAGCCCTGAAATAAGGACCCAAGGATGTAGCTTCTCTGTATCCCCACCCAACAAGCCTAGTGCGGGCAATGGGAATGCAGAACAAGTGAATGCATCAAAAAGGTGAAGCATCCTCTGGTGTGGCCCTTAATACTACTAACTCAGTCTATCCAGCTGCATCTCCTTGGAAGCAACTGCTGCTGCTTACTCCCATTGCCAGCCCTCTGCCACCCGCTGAACATCTGAGCATGCAGGCTGTGGTCCCACCTCACTTACTCTGGGCACAGGCATGGCTGCTGGTCTTGCGGAAGCCCGTGGGGCAGGCGCAGGTGTAATCATTGCTGCTTGGCAGGCAGAGGTGAGTACAGCCCCCATTGTTGGCCCCACAACGGTTTCTCCCTGCTCAAGTAGCCAAAGACAAAAACAACCACGCATAAAGCAAAGAGTACAGGAAAGAGGAAAAACACCAGTCAAAGTGTCAAGACCCACATGGATAACTTAACTTGCCTACCCAGAAGTTAATTGAGAATAAGAAAACATATAAACTAAAGCACTAACTCCATTTCTAGGTCTCAATTTTAAAATAAAGCATTTAACTCAATCCACTTCTAGAGCACATTATGGCAACTGAAGAGGAATATGGGAGGTGTCAGTCATTACTAGTGCCCACTTATGATTTTTCCCCCTCCCAAAACAGCTCTTGCATAAACAAGCCACGAGTATTTCTTACTGAAAAGCCTCCACTCCCACGTGTCAGTAGGGGGAGCTGTGGTAACACCTAACACCAGGTTACAGGGGCTGAGGGACCTCAATTGAACTAGTTGTCAGATGGAGCAAGTTCTGCGGCAGCTCTAGACAGAGGTGGAGGTGGTGGATGTGTCGATATGCTGGGTTCAGGCTTGCCATCTCCCTGCTTTACAGGGTGGTGGGTGGCAGCAGGTCTTCTAGTGGCTCAAAGGAATCTCTACCCTCTCTGCAGTTACCTGCTGGCTGGCGCTGAGGATGCAGTGTGTGGATGTCCATAGGGAAGTGGAGTTTGTTGCGGATGATCTCCTGGTTCTTGCCTGTGAATTTGTTGGCACTGTTGATGCTCTTGGTGTGCCAGTCTGTCCAGTACAAACTGTCCTCAAACACGGTGATAGCAAATGGGTGCGGGAGGCCTGTAACAGACATTCAATACAGCGATGTAATCAGGTCTAACAGAACCCAGGCTAGTAGGGAGACAAGGGAAAGCTCTTTCCACTGCCCCTTAGGCCTTGCCACAGTCAACCCACTCAAATCCACCTCACACGAATATAACAGACAATTCCTCTCTGCTGTCCACTGAAGACTGGGTACCAAACCCCATCCCTCCGCAGTGATAGAATTCATCCCACAGTAAAAGAACAGGAGACAAGCACAGAAGCAGGAGCCAGTGGCTCTAAAACTCAAGAATAGCACTGTGCTGCTCTGTCTTCTTTACTGCAGAGAGCGCTCCCCGTACATAGCCCTGTTAACTTACCTTGGCTAATAACAGCCTTCCTATTCCGCCCATCGAGGTCAGCCCTCTCAATGACATGATGTTTGGCATCCACCCAGTACATTCGATGTCCTGCATAGTCAATGGTCAGTCCATTGGGCCAGAAGAGGTGTGTATCCGCAATAATGCGCCGATTAGAGCCATCCATGTTGGAATACTCAATGCGGGGAGTGTTGCCCCAGTCGGTCCAGTAGATAGTGCTGGAGAAGGCAGGGAGAGACAGGCTAGAAAACTCATGTCCCACATAGTGCACCCAGCATCACTCCCTCTCAGGGCAGAACAGTACCAATCCTGTGACTTCGAGCCTGAGACTGGGTCACAGCCATGGGAGAAGTGACAGCCAACAAGGTAACGCCCAGCACTTTCAGGCTGATGAAATCTGAATGGCCCAGAATAGGATTAAGGCTCTGAGGGCCCCCAGCATTGCCAGGTTCCCCAAACTGGCCGTACCAAACGAAGGCTTGAGCCCAGAGGCAGCCTTTGTGACCAAGGATGGGGTTTTCAATGTTCACCTGAAACCACTTGCATGGAGGGCTTGCTGGGGTCTTAAGTTTTCACTCACCCCTCCATAGGATGTAGGGCAATTGCTCGGGGCTTCTCCAGGTTCTGCCACAAAAGCACTTTCCTGTGAGTGCCATCCAAGTTTGCTACTTCAATTCGAGATGTCCCAGAGTCTGTCCAGTATAATTTGTCATGGATCCAGTCAATAGCAAGTCCACCTATCTCCAGGGGAGAATTAAGCACAGAATGAAACCAGGAGCAGGATCTGCTCAGAAAAATAGTTCCCTTTCCCTCTCAGCCTTGGAAGAGGCCCAATCCAGTCCTCCTGTCTCTTCCCCCATCAGCCAAGATTAACCCCAGGGGGACACTGATCTCACATCCATTCCATCCAACCCGTCCCCTAGCTCAGGGAGATGCACTCTGTTTTGAATGCTGGGTACCCACTTCTCTCCACTCACCCATGCCTATTCTCACACCATGGTCAGTCCCCCAGGCTTTTGCCTTTTTTGTGGTGACGCACCTGGGCTCTCCAGCCCTGTGGAAACCACCTCTTCCACATTGCTACCATTCAGATTGGCCCTCATGATGCGATCCAGAGTGACATCAGACCAAAACACCAGCTCCTTGCTGTGGTGGAAGTCAAGGGCAATGGCATTTTCCAGGTTGTTCAGGAGCAGTGTATACTCTGAGCGATGAGGCAACACTTGTCGGATATCAATTCGATTGGCAAAGAGCAGCACTGGCTCTGGCCCTGAGAATATATGGGAAGACAGCATTAGAGTACTTTGACAGGGTCCTGCCTACCATTCTCTCTGCACCAAGTCCCAGAACATAGTTTTGCAGTACTGGCAGCAAGAAATCAACTCCCAAGTGCAAAACACTTCAGAGAGCTGTTTTCACATCCTCAATACACAGTCCTAACTTGAAGATGAGCAGTTTTAAACCTTTTGGCAAACATTGACTCCACAAGAACTGATCATTCCAGTTCCCACCTAAGCCCACCTCACCTCTGCCTCTGAAACCGTACCACTAGGCAGCCACTTGGCAGCTGGAGTATATAGTTTCCTTTTCCTATATCCATCTCCTAGCCATACAAACACACATGGTCTATCACATCTTCTACCCCAGACAAGACACAGTTAAAATCTGCCTCAGCCAGATATAAACTCAGCAGGTATTTCCACTGCAGAGAAAAAGAAAAGAAAAAGAAAAATACTACTAAAAAAAGAAAAACAATATCAACATCCTTTATGGATTTCATTAGGGGAATTCCTAATGAAATCTTAATTCTTTAAATGGAATTTCTAATTCCTCAGCTCCTACCTTAGAGGAACTGAGGAATAAAGTTAAACAAGCGTATAGATGCCCTTAAAAAACAGCAGATGTCCACACAGCAGCCACTCACAGCATTCAGGACTGGTGACCAGCATCAACGATCAAACCACAAGGAGGTGTGATAAAACCTCACTGACTGGACAGGTTAAGACACTTCCTGAACAGAGACAGAGGCAGGAGGCTGTTTTTGTCCCAGGGCCTGGGTCACCAGGAATGACAAGGAACTAGGAAAAGGCAGCAAGGGCTGTCCTGCTGGCAGGGAACGGAAACAGTGAAGTATCTCTCCATGGTCAAAATCACACAAAATTTTCACAGGCATTCACCAAAAACCTGGGCATATCTAATACAAATCCAGGTACTTCCTTTTCCTCACATGTTGGCTTAGTGAACAGCATAACGCTGCCAATGAAGCATTACAGATGAAATTATGGGAACTGGGCAAACACACACGCACCAGAATAAGGTTGAACTCCTCTTTACCTAGAGCTTTGCAGCTACGCTTGTCAGGTCGCAGCTCATAGCCTTGCTCACACCAGCACTGGAAGCCTCCTTCACTGTTGGTACAGCCTTGGCTGCAGTAACCTTCCTCAGCACATTCATTCACATCTGCATGTTACAGACAAAGGGAGAAAGTTACCATTAGATCATCAAGAAGCCAGGCAATCTCACCAATAGCCTACTTCTGCTTTCATGCCCTGATTTGCACCCTATCACAGCCATCAACTTCAAGCACATCAAAGCAGCAGGGAGGAGGCTACTGCTCCAAAAACCCACCTTGGCATGATCGGCCATCTTCCAGGAGCCTGTAACCTGTGTGGCAGGTGCACTGCACCATCCCTCGTACCATCTGGCACTTCTGAGCACAGCCACCATTGTTGACATTGCAGTTCTCCTCCCCTGTTCGTGGACCTGTGAAAGGAACATGTGAAGACAACTAAACTGAAACCACAAGGCAGCTGCTTATGTCCTCAGCTGTTAGGCAGCAGTCGCCCTTCAGAACAGGCTGAGCAAGAGGGGGAAGACACAGGCTGTGCTGGAAGCTGCCTCTTCGCAGTCAGAACTCTCCCCTGCAGGCCACAACCAAAGGGGACAACAAAGCTCAGAATAATATGCTTTTAGCATTCACTATCTCTGCAGACAAACTTTGACACCTGAGATCATAATCTTCTCCTCATTATTCCTTGTCTGCAGTATGTAATTGGCAAAACCACCAAGGTCCTTTTCCTCAGTCTTCAACTCTCTCCCCATTATCACAACCCAGGCTTTCTTCCTTACACACATCCTTCAGCAACACCAGATAGACTCCCACACATCACACTGCCTCCATTTATGTTTAAGACTGAACTTTGAGAACTTACGGCAGTTTTGATGCGGGCTCTCATCACTGCCATCTCCACAATCATTTGCTCCATTGCACAGCTTCCTCTGGCCAATACAACGCCCGTTCCCACACAGGAACTGGTCTGGGGCACACTGAGGGGTCCCTGCAATAGAAAAAGGGGATAGTAAGCACACCACAGCTTACTGGTGGAACAACAGTCATGCTGAAGAAAAGGATACAGAATATTTTCTAAGATTTGTTACAAACTTTACATATGAGCACAAACCCATGAATTCCTCTTTCCTTGAATTCAGCTCTTCTTACACTCCTTACTGCTCCACATATCTTTAAGCTGATTTGGAGGCCTGCAAACTCTCCTCCAGACTGAGTCCAATGTTGCTTTATTGGGAAGTTCAGCTATTTAGTTTCTCTCAGAATGACTGGAAGGTCCTGGCTTAGTTCCCTTTGGTTCCAGACTCCACAACCCTACTCAGCATGTGCAAGAGAAGAGTCAGTTCCTCACTTTAATCATCTGATATGTCATCCCAGCACGGCTATGGATCTTAAGCCTGCCTAGGAATGAGCGTCTTGTCCAGCCCTAACTGCACTGTGATGGACTTGGAATGAGATTTACATGCATCCTTGAAATCTGAGCTCAGGCAACAGGATTTCACACATGAGCTACACGCTTCAACTTCTGCTGTTGGCAGGGAGACTCTACAGAATTCTTGTAAGTAAAGTAATGCTGTTTGTAGGGACTTTGCCAATCTGATTGTTTCTTCAGCAATAACTGCACTGGCCTGTTGCCTCTTACTTCTTGTACCTCTTAAGCTGACTTGGTTAGTGGTTTCCCAATCATCACCCTCTGATAATCCTAGGAAGACAACAGGACAATACAGTTATCGGCAAAGAAACAATTAGGTTGGCAGACTGCCTGTAAGCAGCATGGAAAAGGGTAGTTGTGAGATTAACAAGTACAAATAAGAACTAACAGACACACCAACTGGGAACATAAAACCAAATCACATGCACATTCACTTTTCAGAGCACAGGAATGCTTTATATGAAGGACTCTGAAACTTGGACTGCATTTGTCATATCAAACATAAAGATCCTTACATCAGCTGATCTAGTATTCTAGGAATCTTCTCTCTATGGCCAATAAAAATACAATTCTGCTCTAAATCCAAGAGGTGACACAGGATTTTAACTCTTGCTACACACATTGAGACAGCACACTATTTTGCTTAGATGAGCCAGTACACATTCTGCTTGGAAGCCCTGAGTTAATTTTTACCTGCTGACTATCACCATAGACCTAATGCAGAATTGCACAACTAACCTTACAGTAACAACAGCTGTACTCAACCACCTTGGGTTTGGTTTGAGGTGGAGAGGCTGAATTTCAGTGGCTCTGGAAGTTTGACTTTGCTTCTGGTTGGCAACTCTTCTCTCAATACCTCTAAATACCTTTGTTATCAGGATGAGGAAACAGGGTTACTGGCTTGTCTTTAAGTATAGTTGCTTTTTCCAGGATCACCACCATCTCCTGCACACCAGTGCTCATGACAGCTGACCAATCTAGAGCAGCTGCTCTCAAATGGCTACCAAGTGTGCCTCTCCAGCTCCTCTGAGCTCAGCTGTTCTTGTTGAACACCCACTCTCCCCTCCTCAACAGGCCCAAACAAGTGGTACAGTTTCACAAATCCCTTTTGTCACCCCTAAACCCACTGTTTAAAATACACTGATCCAGGAGGGTCAGTATGCAACAGCTGGGCTCCACTCACCGGGATGAATTCATGGACCAGTACACACTATTCCTCAACAAGGCCTACAGACATCCTGAAGGATTTAAGGAAAACAGAAGATTCTAGACATTCCTTGAAACCTACCATAACACTAGGGTCTGTTGAAACCCTCCTCTTCTCCATAACCACTATTACATAAAAGAATGGCTATAGGAGAAATGATTAGTAGAAAGAGAGACTCCTGAGAAAATATCTAAGGGGGAAACTGACGCCCTTAACCTCTAAAACAAAGGCTTTACCCTTCACTTCCACAAAATGCCCTTTTTGATTCCACTGCCTGCTAGAATTGCTCGGCAATTTCACAAGGCAACATGAAAGCTATCCAAAACTATTTAGAAGGCATGAGTTAGACATAGTCCATTTGACAAAGCTAGCAACTTTGCACACTATTAATTTTTCCAAGTCTGAATGGAATTGTCTTGGAGCTCTGTGGTAATTCGTAGTGTAGGGGCAGGATAGGAAGATACGGGGATCTCATATTTGAGCAGGAAACACCATCACTTAAGTTAGTTTAAGCATACAGACCTGCACCTGTTTGCAAGCATATAAGATAGCCTATAGATCCCATTCTTTGGGAAGGACAGAAACCCTAGGCTGAACTCAGTGAAGCAATCCAAAAGAGACTTCACTACCTATTACCTCCAGGATGGAAACACTAGCTATAAGCAGCAAGGCAGCAGGCCAGACCTGTGTTCTCACAGTTCTCCTCATCACTGTTGTCAGAGCAGTCATCTTCCCCATCACAACGCCAGGACAGACGGACACAGCGCCCTGATTTACAGCGGAACTGGTCAGCTGTGCACATAGATGTAGCTGAGGGACCAAAAAAAGAACATTAGATGAGCAAGAAGGCTCAGAAGAGACCCAATTCCAAAGCTAACAGTCCCAAACGCTCTTTTGCATCCGCAGAAACTGAACGCTTCCACCAGTTCCCAGCACTCACTGCAGTTCCTCTCATCTGACTGGTCATCACAGTCGAAGTCTCCATCACACCTCCAGCCAGCGTTAATGCACAAGCCACTGTTGCACATGAATTCTCCAGAGCGACAAGGCTGGTGAGATGCTGCAGTGATGGTAAAGAATATAAAGAGCAAACTCAGACCATTGTAACATCCCCTAAGCCCCTCAGCACCACCCTTACACTCCACTGTTGTGGAACTTGGTCCTGAATAGACTCCTCCTCAAAACTGCTTTCTGTACGCAGAAGTGTACTGACTACACAGTTCCCATCACTATTCTCACTTTCCCAAATTAAAAAAAAAGCGAGCCAGCTTACATATGAACGATTAGATTGCTGTCTACACTGCAACCCCTCTCCAGCCAATGCAAAACCCATTTAGGTTTGCAACTCAGGTGCTTGGACCAGTATATCACCCTGCACTAACTTACAGCAGTCAGATTCATCAGACCAGTCCCCACAGTCATCATCGCCATCACAGTGGTAGATGTCCAAGATGCAGCGTCCATATGCACACTGGAACTCCTCCAAGCTGCAGGTGGCAGCTGGAACATCTGATGCTAACAAGGGAATCAGAAAAGATGAAAGCCTCAGGTGACAGGGCACAATCCAGTTTAGATGCAACCTCCTCAGTCTAATAACGGAGTAGCAAGTATTCAGTGGAAAGGTGTTGAAAATTACTAGCCATTGCCGCATATCTCTGCATGACTTGTATTACTGAGAGGAACTTGAATGCTGTTTGTGCTTCACTGAGGGGAAGGTTAAACCTATATATAAGACACCCATGCAGACAATCCACTAAAAAAAAAAAAATTACATAGGATGTTAGCCTATAAACGCTAACTTTTCAAGAGTCATTAAGTTCTAGAGAAGCAAACAGCTATGAAGAAGGAAGGGTCGATGGGAAAGCAACAAAAAGGATCCAAGAGTGTCACCTTCCGTCTTACGCTTGAGACACTATGTCTTAGTGCCCTCCAGAAAGTGTTTAAATTGTTTATTAAACCTGAAAAGGGTAGATACAAAAACAGATGGAAAAATACAGATACCATTTGGGGTAGCTCTATATTAAGGATTGAGGCATGTCAGAATGCCAGGTTAAAGTATGGAATAATTCCTTTCAAATTTTAACAAAAATAAGCAGTTGAAGATCAAAGGAAGCAAGCAAGCAGCAAGGTGCCCAGGTCTGCACCCGACGTTTGCGGATTTCCCCCCTCCCTTTCCTCTCAAGCTTTCGCCAAAACAAACCGTGCCTTATCAGTACGGAGCACTGCCAAACAGATGACCCTGGGCAATACCCAACAAACTTATAATCAAGGATTCGTCTGCTGTTCTCTGTTCAACAGTACACTATGTGGGAAGGGATGAAAAATATTTTGAGTCCCACACAGCAGAATCTGACACCTCTTCTCATACTGTCCAGAGAATGAACTGCATGTTTCAGACATATGAGTCTTCCAACTGAGGCGGTCTGAAAATAAATCCATTAAAAAAATGCAAAAGACAGACTGACAGTCTGGGACGTGAACTACACCTGCCTCTCCAACCTGAAGTAGTAGGCACAGCCTGCAGGCATGCAGTAAGAGCTTTAGTTCAGTGAGTATCCAGTGGCTGGATACTAAAATGTGTGTTAACGTGCACCTCACCAAAGGAGCCTGAAAGGAGTGTTTGGGTCTCCTTGAGGAGAAAATTAAGTCAGTGACTTAAATTCTCATGTAGTGTGATTCAATTATAACACACACACCCCCAAATGAAACACACACACACACACACACAAACAAAAGAAAAAACACACAAAAAAGAACAGTATAGTCCCACCTTGTCCTAGATGAATAACAAGCAGGACTGGAGATAAGAAAAAGATGACAACCACATGAAGGAAGATAAGAGAAAGGGAGGTAGCCAAACTGAGCTTCTTAGCGAGTTACTTAAAATGTCTTATAGAGACAACCGCCAGCCAGGACTGGAGAAGCATTCCAGCTCAGAGAAGCAGGGGCACCACTTCTGGGTGCCCCTCCACTCCCATAGGAGGCAAGGTTGAAACATATCCCCTTCCTTCCCGAGGGCCTATTCATGGCCTGTGGGGAAGCGACAGGCAAGGGAGTGAGAAAGGGAGAGGGGGAAAGGAGAAGGAGAGAGGCTGGCTGTCTCTTAGAGCCCTTTCCTGGCTTAGAAAAGTTTGCAGCCCCTGGCTCCTTGCCAACTCTCATTATCTGGAGAGATAAAAGACAACTCCCCCATGCATCCACTCCCCCTGCCCTTCAGGAGCTGGCGGCCCTGATCCCCCTCCCAGAGCCTTTTGAAGTTTCCTGCTATCTAGAACAAATTCTGCAAAATGCCTTTGAGAGCAGGGTGGGGGAAGGGACCACTGCAACTTCCACAGACACGGGAGAGAAGCAGTGGGGGTTAGGAAGGGACATAATAGACTCCTGTCCCACTTGCTACAAGCCTGTGAACCTGGAGGAGAAAACAACTGTTGTGGGCTCTCACAGCCCCCCTTCCCCATCAGTCACATCAGCTTCCAGTTAACTTGTCCTATTGGCCCTTTTCAGACAATGTCCTGCATAAAGCATCTGAGTGAAGAGAGGTTGGTCAGGCAGGCAGCCCCTGCAGTGTGCCAGGTGGGGACATGCAGTCCCTGAAGATGCTGTCAGTGGGCAGAGCCGCTCCCTCCAAATTTCAGGCAGGAATCATACACAAGGAAAAAGAAGGGAATAGTTTTCTCCCCTTCCTTCCTGCCCTCCAACTCCTACAGTTTTATGTAGAGCTGTATTCAGTAAAGCATAAGCCTCCTGCTCTGACTCAAGGTCACACAGCCATGGGAAGGAACCAAGAAGCAGCCAGGCACAGACGAAGTATGCCTGTGAACTAACACAAGAGATATACCATTCTCTTGTGCCCTCTGGGGTAGGCAACAGAAGGCAGCATAGCTGCCAGTACAGGCAGGACTAACGTGTTTTTGATCTCTGCTGCAGAAAACGTGCCAAACCCCAGGAAAGGAGCAGGTCCAAAGGGCTATTTCCTGTGGTTACAAAGCAAGGAGAGCACTTACGGCAATTCTCTTCATCCGAGCCATCCTTGCAGTCTGTGTCACCATCACAAAACCAGTGCTCAGCTATGCAGCTACCATCACTGCAACGAAACTCCTTCTCCGAGCACTTTCTCATATCTGCAGAGACAGCAACGCAAACAAAGCCTTGGCTTTTCTCAGAGTACCCAGGAAACAACTGCACCATGCCCCTGAATCTCCTAGGGCACCCACAAACAAGACTGCTCATTAAACCATACATACTCATGTATTGCAGTGCCTGAGCAAAACCATCATTGTTCATTTAACTGACACAGAGTGCTGGATTCAAAAGGAATCCACGGGACTTCACAATGGCATGTCAAGAAATAACAGGTCTCAAGTGATTTTTGCCTGGCAGGTAAGCCACACAGCCCGAGATCCCAAGCAGCCTGCCCTGGGAATGGAATATCCCACAAGCCCAGCCCAGACAAGCCAGCTGTGAGCCCTCGCCATGCTCAGGGGATCCTAGAACTGCACAGGTTGGAGTCTGTGCAACTCCTTTTAAAGCACTGGCAGGGCAGTATTTGTAGGACCACATTACTCACCACACTGCTCATCGCTGTTGTCGCCGCAGTCGTTGTCGCCATCACAGTGCCACAGGCTGCGGATGCAGTATCCATTCTGACATGAGAACTCATCTTCCTCACACTCCCGTGGAGCTGCAGGAACACACTGGAGATAAGGTGAAGGCAAGGCAAGACGACTTACCTTGCAGAACACCAAATCTGTGACATGTTACAAATTGAGCAACATCATCCTCCAAGGACACTGTGATGTTGGAGAGCTGATTTCCCTTCCCCTAACAATGCCACGAGGGCCACTGTGAGATTTCTTGAGTGTCTCTCTTCTACTCCATCCACAAGTCAATAGTACAGCAGGCACTAAAACATGAGAACATGGGTTGGAGGAAGTACCTGGAACAGAGAGATGGAGCCACCCACCCTGTGCTGGTATTCTATCACAGCCCCAAGCCAGGTTCAAGAGATCCCTGCACAGGAAAAAGGCAATCCAGGCCTGTTTTTAAAGGAATTAATAGGCCCTATCATTATCTAACAAATAATTGCTGGTAGAATTATATCTCCACCTTCTTTTCACAACAATGCCAAAGCTATCTTCAAAGAAAAGGAAATGTTCATTGAAAAGGGAGACAGAAAATTTAAACTTCCTCTTCCAAACGCCTCAGTATTTGCAGCCTTATTCCACCCTCTTTGCCAGTCTTCTAAGGAAGCTTGTCTGCAGACAACTGAGGAAAGGGACTGCAAAATTAGCACCCGAGGACCTCAATCCAATAGAAACCGTCCTATGGTTACGTGCTAGCCTGAACAACCCCCTACAAGTCTCTTATTCACAGAACCTTGCCTTCCTCCTATCGTTAGTCTCCAAATCTTTTGATCACACCCTTCTCCACTGTTGCCTTAGACATGAGAGCATTCCAACTTTTTCTGAAAAACAGAAGACCAAACAGACCCAGACCTATAGACCTTTTCTTTCATGAAAATCTTTGAATAGGCCGGAAAACTGAGCTTAGTCCTGCGATCCAGAGCATCACACAGGATGTCAAACCGCTGAACCTTGCTTCCCAGCCCTTTGCCCAAAAGGGCAGGCAAAGATCAGGGGCATACTGATCAAAAAGTGAACTAATTTCCACACAAGTATTGGATACGGAATACTTTACAGCCAAGAGCTTTATTTTTGCATTTATTGGGATGTGGTTCCTCCATCAGAGCCACTCTGGAGCACCACGCACACAGAATTCAAGGACTGTAGAGTGATGCTTATTAAGCAGCTGCAACCATCTCAACCAGACAGCAAAACGTTTCTGCTCCTCACTGCAGCCTGATGACAGCCCTAGCAACCAGTGCAGTTTCAGAGAAGCTGAAGCTCCAGTGCTACAGAACGTGCTGGTTCTCTGGCACATGCTGCAAAGTACAGACCTGACAATTTGTTGTGGAGAAGGAAAATTGTATCCCTGAACACCTTTTGCTAATGGAAGCCAACCACAAGTAATCCTTGTCCTCAACACAAGGAGGAAAGGAGGGGGCTGAACTCAGGCAAAATTCACTTCATTTTAATAATCTGTAGAAGCACAACGGCAGTGCTCCCAGCTAGCAGCCTGCCGTGGCAGTTCTTTTGAAGATGGTGCCTCACATGGCAGCAGACAGTCAGCTTTCAGGGTAACCGGTCTTTGTGTGGGCAGCATCCCTAGAGCACCTCCCTCTCCTCAGGGAGCTCTGTTTGAAGGGAGAAGATGCTGGGGACAGCCCAGCACAGCAGAAAAATCAGACAGTGGAACCTGAGGCCACAGGAAGTCAGCCAGACAGGCAGTTCAGTAGGATTTGGCAGGGGTTAGGTGTTTCCACAAACAGGGGAGGACACGAAGAGCTCAGTTCAGGGAAGTGCTTCATGGGACATTAACTAGCAAGGCTGCAGGGCATAAACGGTTCCCCAGCTGGACAGAGAAGCATCCCCTCCCCCAGGACACGCAGCTGAACAGCAAGCCAGGTGCCAAGGTGGCAGGACTTATGGACATCAGGTACAGACCTCTGTCAGAGGCAGGATATAGCTTATTACAAGCCAAAGGTCTGATTCAGTGGATAAACTCTTACATTCCTGTAATAAAAACGGTCAACTTTCCCCAGCCATGGTAGGCAGGCACTTCACCTGCGCCACCCCCACCCCCCACCCCCCGCCTCAGAGAGGTGACTTACGGCAGTCCTGTTCGTCAGAATCATCCTCACAGTCATTGTCTCCATCGCAGACCCATGACCGGCGGATACACTTCCCGTTGTCACAGTGGAAGTCCAAGGGGGAGCAAGTGGGCAGCACTGCAACAGCAAAATACCTCATGGAGCTGCAGCCAGCTTCCTTCCTGAAAGCGAAGTTCCTTCCCTCCTGAGGGAGGAGGGCTATACCTCTTAGAAACAAAAGACATAAAATTTCAAGTCATGAGGAGGAGCTGTCCCTCAGATGGGGGGCCAGGCTAGGTCTATAGCTTAGCAGTCTCTCCTCCCCAGAGAAGCACTGACCTTTCCACAATAAAGTGGCTGCCACAATTCCCCCACTGAGTTCCTTTTTTCTCTTTCATCCCTGAACCTGCTGTCATCCCATAACTGCACTTGTTTTATAACAAGCAAAATTACATTATCAGAATCTTTCCTGCATGCTTCCCAGTGCAGTCCATCCTGTTTCTATTAGACAGTGAGTTCTTTAGAGTGAGAACTGTCAGAAGCAATGTTTTTGGGAACAGGGTTTTGTAAGGTACATGCTACAGTGTGTGTTCCAGCATGGGGACTCTGCCAGCATTTTTGTCTAACAAACCGGCAAGGAGAAGCTTAGAGGCAGGAATCCACTGCTGGGGATAATTCGCTGTACCTCAGGTGTGGGCAACAGAGTCCAAACCCTGCTAGAGGTCTCCAGAAGGGACGGAGGAAGGGGGCAGACATGGGATGATGCTTGCCTACACAGAAGTCTGCTGGGAATGGAGTGGAACCACAAATCCACAGTGTTTGAAGAGGCCTGGAGCCACAAAGCTGGAATTCAAAGGGGAGCATCAGCCCTGTCCTTACCCCCACAGATGAGAGGAACACTCAACCCCAGGAGGTTCATGCTTTTATGTGCTGCCAGCTGTGGTAGGGAAGGGGCTGCACAACACTGTTCCTGACAGGTGTGTTCTCCAAAGAACAACGTTTGCTCAGCAATGCGAAGGGGCAAGGGCTGGACAGGCTAGTGCCTGAAACCCTTTCATCCCAGCCCAGCCTGCCGACAGCATCTCCCATCTGTCACCAGGCAGGCCAGCCCTCTTCTGCTATGCTGCTACTTCTTTCCCTGCCAACGCTATCCTGGAGGTGGGAGCGCGAGGGGAGGGAGGCAGGTAAAAGAAGAAGGTGAAGACAGCAGCCACACACACAAGGAAGAGGATTTAATAAGGAGAACATTTTCAGCTTTTCCAGCTTCCTCAACCCTCCATTTCCCCTTGGCCCAGGACTGCTGCCAAGGTCCTGTGAAAGCAGCATGGATTATACTATACAGAATCGTTCACTGCTCTCTATAGGAAGTCCTCCAACATTTCTCACCGAGGGCCTGTCCTAAAAGCCTCCCACGCTAGGAATACACTAGTGCAGTCAAATTCAGACTTGCTCTAACATCTCTTTTCCTAACCACAAATTTGGATCATCTTCTCAGCCATTCCTGCAGTATGGCAGGCGTAGGCGTCTCTGTATCTGAGAGGACATCACTGCAGATGTCACTGCTCTCAACGCTGAACCCTGCACTAGGTGACAAAATACAGAATCTGGCACTGGCCCTTGGGATAAGGTTCTTCCCATCATGTCCAGGATGCCCCACGCAGATATATGTCCAGGTCAGATCCAGCTACTTCTAGGTCCCAGAGAGGTATGAACGAGAGGGAAGCATACAAATCTGTATTTTCACCCCATAGGTTTGGACAGCACCCTGGTCTTCCAAAGGCTGACCCATTTCCTTACATTGCGCTTTCTCTGAGCACCCCTGTGCTGCTACATCAAAATGGAGGGGGAGCTTCCCCTTCTTCCCCAGGGCAGGCAGAAGGGGAAGACACTCCAGTTCCCAAACTCTGCTTCCAAACAAAACCAAGACAGATTTGTGGATTCAGAGCATCAGTCCCACAGGTCAGCCCTCTCTCCCCAAAGCACAACTTCCATACGTTGCACGCTGAGCAAACCTTCCCCGGCCTCAGCTGCAGTTTCAGGACTAAGACCATCCCCCCAGCACATGCTTTTCTGTCTGCTTTCCCCAGTCCCAGCGTGACTAATCACCAAAGGACTGCACAGGAGCCACCTGGAAGGGAATTTGCATGCTGACTCTCCAGGGGAGAATTCTTCAGGCTCCCAGAGGGTTAGGCCATTAGCGCTGGTTCAGAGCCGATACCATTATCCCACTGAACTGCTGCATCCGTTCATGAGGTAACGACACAAAATGAAATTCCACCCCTAGAGAGCAGTTCAGGCAATTTCATACTCCCCCTAAATATAAAAATTGAGCTTCAAGCACAGGGGAGGGAGAGCAGGGGGAAGAGGGCGAAACACAAACTGCCACATACAAAGGAGGACCTAATTCCCACTCCACCACACAGCAAGTGTGTGCCAGCCCAGACAACACCAAGGGGGAGATAAATCTGCTTCTACAGGACCTCTCCTTTAAAGGAGGAAGAAAAAACACAAACCCACTTAAGACAAAAAAAACCTAATGAATGAAGGCTGATGTCTCATAGAGCAGGGGAAATGCCAAGGAGATCAGGGCAGGGATCCACATAAACTCGTAACCTGAATCTAATAACGGTCAGAAACTGATGCTTCCAAGGAAAATGCAAGAGATTCTGGGAGCAGCTTTCACACAGGGGCAGTCTCTTCCTAACCCCCTCTTCCCAGCTCTGCCCTCCCAATCCACAATCCCTTCTACCCATTAAAAAGCAAACTGCCTACACAGAAACATTCCTGTGTTTCCTTCTATTCGTTCTAAACACATCAGGCTTCAGTTCCACGGTACAACCCTTTGCTCTAGGGTTGTTATTATTCAGCCCTTCTGTTGGTCATTTATTACTTCATATTTTGATGAGTTTTATTCCTATGGAGTTAAAGCTGAGGGCATACCACTAGCCCAGAGTTAATGCTTAATACTGTTGTAAATATATCCAAAGTGTTTGGAAATTTGAAGTTAAGAGGAAATTCAAAAGTTAAGAGGTCACACTCAGGACATTCAAACAACCTCCACTATATTTTGTCCTGACATCATGGAGCAGCTATACAATTTGGTAAGTGCATTGCTTTAACTCATATAACTCATTTTAAAAGGCACCCTTTCATGGTCAGAAGAAGAGTACATGGCAATACAAATGAAGCAGTAGGAACTCCTTTCACTGCCAGAGATGGAGCAAGACCTCTCTGGACAAGCTGGATTAGCATCTAGAAGACTGGAAAGAGAACCCCTATAGTCTCTTCCCAGCTTGATATTGGATGCTTGTATGACCATGGGGCAGTTCTGTCTCTTTAGCCCCACTTCCCCAACCTGTAAAATGAAGGACATTTGTTGCTTCCTAAGAAAGCTGCAAGTCCTTCATGGGCACTGCTTCCACTGATGAGAAAGTAATCGCAGATTGCACTAACATGCTTTCACCACTATTCACAGCAGGATTAGGTAATGCAACAGTAAACACAGTTAACCCTCATCCCCCCCTTCCCTGCTCAATTCCAGCTTGATCTCTCCATATCCGTGCAAAGAAACAATATTTTCCTAAAAGAGATGAGGAAAGGCAAGTCCTAGGATGGAGCTGAAGACAGACAAATGCCCAGACAGACAGGGACTAACCCGCCTCCCCAGGCAGAGCAGAAGGGCAAGATGAGGAACAAGCCCAAGGAAGGGGAGCTGGTGGGAAGAGCTAGGCTGGGCAGCGACAGCCCAAGAGAGCACATCCGTCAACTGACAGTGAGCAACACAAAACAGCCTTTGAACTTCCAACCATTCCCCTGAGCTCATCCCTCTGCATGGTCACACTGGACATCATCCAAGGTTTCAGCAAAGCTAGGTCTATCATAAGCCTGCTATTCCTCCCCCTCTCCCAACTCCTATTACACAGGGCGCTCTTTTATGACCAAGCAGAAGGGGAAGGGGGAGGGTGGGGGAAAAGGGAAGTTTATAAGGTGAAACGCAGACCGAATCACGTCCCACTGTCCTTTGAACACTTTATCCCTGTTCCCTGTGGTGAGCAGGTTGCTTTGTACCCAAGGACAGCGAGCGACTGGTGTTCAGAGCTCTGGAGCGCAGAGGTTTGAACAATACTGCTTGTTTAATTAGACAACCTCTCAGTCATGTGAAGAATGAGAAGTTAATTTAAAAAATAAATACAAACTCAAAAAAAATTCATGCTACTTACATTAGAGACAACTGCAGCCTGACCCCCAGCTATGTCCACACTCATGCATGTGTATGAGCACATACATACACACAAACATAGATCTGTTTGCTGAGATCTGTAGCACAGTGGGCAATAAGTCCAGAAACAAGAATAAAGGACATTAGTCCACTCTCAGGAAGAAATAGAAGACGCTGTATTTTACTAACTACATTTTGGAAAATCTAGTTCCAGAATAACATAAAATGTTTTCAATCACACTGCTGAACTGTATTTAAGGATGTTGCTGGTCAAAAGAAAAAAATAAAAAGAGAGAAAAAAAAATTTAAAAAGAGTATCGGCACCCAATCTTTCACAGCCATTTGATCACAAGCGCTCTGCCCGAGGGGGCACTGCATTAATTCTGACGCCTTTTAAAGGAAACATACATACTCCAAGTCCAATAAAATGATGAAGTATGGTTGCAGATATGGAACTGGTGTCTTTTCAAGAGAAACTTGAACTCTTGTCAAGAGTTCCTAATTAGTAAAACTTGAAGTTTAGAAGTGAAGCTTCACCTGAGCTCTTGCATCTGAGCTCAAGACTGCTGATTAAGTGAAGGGCAGAGGGAAGATGATTCTTTTAAAGTTTCCATTAATTTTAGTAAAAGACCTGTGAGATTTTTATCCTCACATCACCTCAAAAAATTTTGTTGTGGGGCTGATAAGCAGGCTATATTGATAGCCCTGTTCCTGGCAAGGGAGAGACCCTCTCCTGGGCTTGAATAAGTTGTAGCTCAACAGGAACTGCCTAAATTTCCCAATGAGATGGGAACAACAGACCACTTCCAGTAAGCATTAAGGTAAAAGGAGTAAATTCTTCTTCAGTCCCTTTAAATGAAAAAGTATTGTACAACAGTGCCTGAAGCTAAGCAAGCAAGCCTGTGTCCCAAGGAGCTACAAACTTACAAGCTGATCAGGTACGATACAGATCCAAAATTCAGAGTAAGAAGGCTCTACTGGGGGATGGTTACGAGGGGATTTGGCATATCTTAGGAGAAATAGAACTATTTATCAATCCTCAGGACAAGTTTACTCAGTTGTCCTTTCACCCTTGCCACAGGAAGTAAGACTCATTCACACCACGCTGGACTTCAAAGCACATGCAGGAGGGCAGAATGAAAGCCATTCCTCCGCTTGCATACGGCTTTCGTTAGAGACAGTCCAAAGTAGTCTCTGTTGGCACAAGGCAGGAAGGCAGCTGAGCTACTCTGTGCGTGTGTAGTAAGGGCTTCCAAGCCAGACACTGTCAGCAAGCCAGAGAGCTGACACCAGAGAAAGTCTATGAAGCTGGCATGACAGCTGGGAGGTTGCTTATTACTATTATTACTACAGCACTCTGGCTTGTAAACATTATCCAGAGCAGGAAGCAAACACGTCACAGAATAATTGGCTCCCATCACAGCATGGCTTCAGATTTGCAAGAAAAACAGTTCCTGTCACAGCCAGGTAAGCAGAGGCAGGGCTCTCCCAAAAACAATGGGAAAATACCTATGAGAGGCAGACATTCCAAGGACACCAATACAAGTGGAAAACGTCTGGGGTGTGCAGAAGGGGTAACAGTTGAGAAAAACTTAGTGCAACTGACTCAAAAAGTGGGAATTTGTTTTATAGGTTGTAACAGAACATTAGAAAAAAATCCAAACCACCAAAACACACCACATGTGAAAAATTTATCTCAAAACAGAAAATCTCTCTCAAAAGTGGCTGCAGTGACCACAAGATGGTGGAATTCAGGATCCGGCATGGTAGAAGCAGGGCAACAAGCAGGATTACAACCCTGGACTTCAGGAGAGCCAACTTTGGCCTCTTCAAAGACCTGCTTGGAGGAATCCCGTGGGTTAGGGCTCTAGAAGACAGGGGTGTCTAAGAGAGCTGGTCAGTATTCAAGGACCACTTCCTCCAAGCCCAAGATCGGTGCATCCCTAGGAGGAAGAAGTCAAGCAAAGGAGCCAGGAGACCCGCGTGGATGAGCAAAGAGCTTCTGGAGAAACTCAAACGCAAGAGGGAGGTTTACAGTATGTGGAAAAAGGGACT
>WAAD01031156.1:2341-24479 GCA_013389945.1 Fregata magnificens
AAACAAAACAAAAAGACAGGTAAACAGACCTCCTAATAATGTTGCTCAAATAAATTAAAGCCGAATATTTCTGAACTATCAATAGTATTAGCAGATGCTCTTTTATCAGTCTACTTTTGAAGCAATGTCATCACTGACTAATTTAAAAAGATCACTTTTTTCTACAACTAGGTACCCTCTTCTAGATTTTCAACCAGAAAACACGCAAACTGAATGGCTGTTTTTTGAAGGGGAGCAGTAGATGTGCCTGCTCGTGCAGTACTGACTAAAGATTGAGACAGCAAATCTTGCACAGACAGAACAGATAAGAGATCTGTCTGACAGTCCACTGGAATTTCATTTGCTCTGCAGACAAAATAACAAGGTTGCTTGGAGGTAATCCAATAAACTGTTCCAACAATTATTAACAGATTCAAGAAATGTGGAAAAATTGTTAGATTAAAAAAAAAAAAAAAAAAGAAGCAAGGCTGAAGGTTTCAAAATTTGTTCAACACTCATTAAATGCCTGCATCTCCAGAACCTTGCTGACATTACTTAACCTTTAAAATGAAGGCTCAATCATAAAAAACCCTCTCATAAAACACGAATAAGATCCAACGTTATCCTTAATCGAGGAATATCGACATTAAGCACTTTAACTTCCACTCTTTCTCCAGGACCTAACCCCAGGCTTCTTCTCTTCTTCACTTTAGAAAGTTTTGCTTCTGTTATGTTTCGCACTGGAATCAAACCTGCTTTTCCCACACCAATGTCAACAAAAACTCCAAATGGTGTCGCATTTTCAACTTTTCCAGTCAGAACAGTACCAACACTTAAGTCTTCAAAGCAGACTATGCTTCTCTTGAAGTCAGGTTTATCAAAATCTGTTATAAGAAACAAGAAACAAAAATAAGACACTGGAGAAAAAGCTTGCATTATTTTCTAAGGGTTGTTTCCAGCTGACTGTTTCTAATTAAGAAGTCAAAGGTAGGTCCCAAGGTAGTCCTAAGGTAGCTCTAATGTCCCAAATACTGCTTCATTATGTTTTGTACATAAAGACCCATCTGTGATAAACAACTGATTTCTTGTATTTTACGAATCACTTTAAAAGACACTGGTTAATGGAGTAATAAGTATAGTGAACTCTGTGGTAAGAAACTATCACAAGGGGATCAGCAGCATGTAGTATATTAGCTAGTGACTGAAAGATTCTTTAAATTTTCTTGGAGCTAGGGAGAAAAGACTTGAGGTGACTCTTACCTGAGCTACATAAATTATAGATAAAATTCTATTCCTAAACAAATTGGTACACAGGAAGGTGAATACTCAGTCTCATCACATGCTAAATAGAAAAGTCAACAATGCACTGTTCTTAGGGTTGCTGTTCATCTGCCCCATAACATGTAACTGCTTCTTTGCACTGACAACTTAAAAATCACACATGCATGGTTATAAGCAGGCAATATCCCAATATATTAAAGTTCACATGCTGCATTTAAGGGCACAGATAGATCTTTTAAACATTCTTCGTACTTGCTTACCACTTTCTGCTCCTGCAGAAAACCCTTCTGAGCCGCCCCAACAACTTCCCTTTCAACCTTTTCCTACTGCTGTTTTACCTTTTCCAAGATATAACAGGACTGAGATTTTCCACACAGAGCATCACCAAACCAGGATTGCAACCATTTTCCTATAATTGCCTTTGAGAAATAAAATACAGCCTGAACAAGTTCATAGCTAAAATGCACTGGAAATCAATCAGTCCGTAACTTCACCAGGCTGTGGATCAGACCCCGATCGAGTACACAAGCTCGTAAATGCAGCAATAGGCTTTGAATGACATCAAATTTTCTACGGAAGGAATGTACCTAATTGATCAAGTCCAAAACGGTTAATCCTTTTGTAACATTATACTCTGCAGTGGCACTTCAATGAAAAAAGCAACTAAACAGCCATTCAGGGCAACAAGCACAAGAAGATTCAGAGGAATGATGGGAGTCTTTTTAAATGTTTACAAACCTGGTTTTTTTCCCCCCATCCTGGCAGATTCATTACAGTTACCTGATTAGCTGTTCAACTTTAACATTAAAAAGACAATTCCTTGCAAGAAATGCGTTGCAAGACCTTGGCTAGAAAAAGATTTTTAAAGTAATATGATGAAAATATTCTATTCTTTCCCTTTGCCCAAATAATTCTTCCCATTTTCCTTTGTACTAATACATTCAGGAAAAAAACCCAACACAGAATTTCAATTAAATTTAGAAGATACATAGGAAAGCTACTCTTTGTCTGTAATTCCCTAACATCACATCTCTACTGTTGGGAACAACAATGGAATTGAATCTTCAACCAAGATTAATTTTTGAATCAGGGTAGAGTACAAACCATTCCATCTACCTGAGCCCTGTTAGATGTGATGCATTTCCTCACTGACAGTCACTAGCAGGGTTGCAAAGACAATGAATTACAGCTATACAAGGCTACTAGGCTGCCTGCTCCAGTCACAGAGTCTGTCTGCTGGATCAGCAGAATATGAATATTTCCACTGAAGATTCTCTTTTGCTTTTGTATCTTCATATGTTAATAGTCTATCCTACTGTAATTTAGAACAAATGGATACATAGAAGTATACATTTTCAAGATCACTAGTGGGAAATATTTATAAAATCTGCAAGGAAACTACTAATGAACTCCAAAAAGGGGGACAGAAATGTTATTTTTTTTTTAGCATAAGTTTATTATTTGTTATGACAAGCCTGCATCTTTGCTGCCTACCTTTATCTCTTGCTGTCGTAAGAGAATCCAGCTGTAAGTTTCATTAAACAACATCTCCAGATGTTTTACTTCATTGCTTACCTCATCTTCCCCTCCACCTCAAACTGTTCAGCACTACTGCAAAGTTTTAACCAACGTAAGTCATGAGCCATGCGCCCCAATTACACTTGTCTCCAGGAAGTAGCGCAATAAAAGAACAGAACTACACACTACTATGCTACTTCTCCACAGACCTTTATTACTACCGTTTCAGCTTGGTCTCAGCATTCCCCTCTGTGATGGAGGGCCAACAGAGATTTAATCACTATCGAGTCAACATATTGAAACTATTTCATTTGTTAACAGCCATACAACTCCCCTTCCTACAGCTGAAAATGCCATGATTTAAGACAGGATTCACACTCCTTACCTACTGAGCTGGAAAGAAACATCTGACTATGATATAGCCTTTACCTCGTCTGAGAAAAGAAATGGAGTTACACATACATGAAAATCCACTACTGACTTTAGAAGAAAAAGTGCTGTCTAAAACTGGTATGCAGAGCAAGCAAACTGAGATTACAACCTTCAAAATAAAGGTTTACCTGTCCGGATGTCAAAGCCTTCAGGCTGAGTCAGACCATCAATGATCAGCTGCAGTGTGTGCACCGTTGTATTTAGCCTTTTGGCTGTGCCTTCCAGTCCTTCCTTTTGAATTACTGCATTTACTTTTTGCTGCATATCTGATTTTCCTATGTCATTTGCATTTCCTCCAATGAAAGATAAAAACCTGGGAAGTTCAAACAAAGATACAGAGAGAGATTTGTAACATCCTTCAGTGGGAACTGAACCTTTGCTATACTTAGGGGTTTTAATTACTTTTGCATTGATGCACGAACAAAGCTTCTGATAAAAAATACAAACAGTGAAAAAAGTTTCCCTAGTTCCTATCCTCTCAGCTCATTGCTGATCCGAGACAAACATGGAAATTTTGAGTCTACCTGTGTACATGTGTCTGCTGGAATAGGCCACAAAACTAGATGCAAAATTTCAACATGTAAGTCACTTCTCAGACCGAAGATTTATGTCATGCTAAAACCAAATCTGATTATGACTGAAAGATTTATCTTACCATGAAAGTGCCCTAGAAATATATGTGAGTTCTATAATACCGTCATTTCTTTTGTCACTCTCATTCAAATTAAAATGAATGGCAATTTAGTAAAACAACAATTAACATTTAAAATATTAATACAAATTATCTTTAACCAAAAGTAAGAATAAAAAAACTTTACATAAAATACTTCTCTTGTGTATGAACTTCATGGTTAAGGACAACTAATTTTTCAGAAACTAAGCAATGATCAAGTCAAAGTAGTCACACAACACAAACACCCTCTTCCTTCCCTATTATTACATACATACACACGTTGCAGACTGAGACAAATTTGGACTAACATCTAAAAAGGCTGAAAAGAAATACTTTAAAATAAATATGTCTTGATCTGGGATCTCTTTTTTTTTTTTTAAATAAATACCACCCCCACCCCCACCACCACACTGGGATTTTTAGTTCGGCAATGTTGGCACATATGCTGAGAAGCACAGAGAATAGATGACAAAAATTCACACGCAGTAGTGATGCCTCAGACAATGTTTATTTATCACTGAATAAATGTCCTTATTTTACTGAAGGACTTAAAAATGCAAACCAAGTCTTTAATGGATATAAACCAATGAAAATGAGGATGCAGCTCATAGAAGCTGAGCCACATTGTACCAAATAAAGCAATTTGTCCTTTTCTCAGTAGACACTTCAGTTACCTGTCCTGCTGCCCTGCTCTGCATCTCACCATGAATAAGCCTCTTCCACTCTGCTTTATCATGTTCCTTACTGTTGGAGGGAGGTACATGGCTTTTTATGTGTTCACCACCACAGCAGACAGGTAGAATTATTGCCCCTGTCCTCCAGAGTCTGAGTAAACGTTCCTTCCAAATTCCTAAAAAAGATCCCTCCTCCCTGTCCTTATCCTACTTCACAACAGGTGTAAACTACAAGCTGCAAAAGCGCAGGTTCATGCTCTGCACTTGGGAGTGGTGGGAGACATTCCAGCTCCGTAAGAAAGCAAAAGCCCCTCATACTCATCCTCCTTTCTCCCCTCAAAAATACATGCTGTGCTTTTATCAAAACCTGAGGCTAGTATTTCTTTTGGCAGGACACATAGTGGGGGTTTCTTTGTTTTGTTGTTTTCTTTTTCTTTTTTACCCCGAGGAACCCAACTGACATCATTTCAGGTGGTGAGTGATAAAAAGTTCTATGCACTAAAATACAAAATTAAATTTCTTTTTGAGAAAATAGAAATTGAAGGAACATAATTAAAGCAATATCTCACTTTCCATAAATCACAAAATTCATCCTTGAGCACAAGGGCAAATCTTCACTCCAAAATGTCCACTAATTTTGCCAAAAGGAGGACATCCATTAAAATTGGCTGTCAGGCCTTCCACTTTTTTTACTGAATTCAAGTGCAAGCATGGCAATTTAAGTGTACTGTTAGCTCAAACGCATATATTTGCACTTAATAGTGACAGCTATAATTTTCACATTAATTTTCTTAACGCATACAGATCTTTCATGTGGCAATGTATGAAGAAAAAAATAAAAATCAATAAGAATTCAGCGGATGATGCTGTTCTCAGGACTTACTAAATTTTCTTTTGATTGACTGCATTTCAACTTTTGACATCACTTTTTGAAGTAGTTTGAGGTGGTTTGGAAACAAAGTAGATATCAAAACAGATGCAAAATTGTTTATAATCTTAAATAAAAATTTGTATTTTCCATAAATTAACAAGAAAACACGACTACTACTCAAATATTTTGTCTAATAAAAGCCTATATATGAAAAATATCAGACCTTCTATGAAACCATCTTCTGTTGGTCTCAAAAGAGCACTAAAAGTAGTTGCAATGATAGTACTGAAAATGCACGTAGGTCCAGGCGAAGTGCTCTTCACAGAACTCCGTGAGGCTGCTGGCTGCTAACGTTGATGGATGGACAATGCCCCACCAGAGCACTAGTGACAGGCGGCAGCTGCCCCAGCTTTGACTGACGTGCCAGATGTAACACGACAAACTCGACCAGCCTCATGACTCAACTTTCTAAATAATGTATGCTTTACCACGCACCCCTATAAACAAGTTTGCTGACATTCACGTACTTGGCTTTATTTCACTTCAAACGGAAATTCAGCTCAAGCACCTCCAAATAACATTTTTTCACCATTAGGACTTCGCAGAAGCGCATTCACTTTGTCAATTGATAACAGGGTGGGTTTCGCTGCTAATAAGTGCAACCACATGGAACAGCCACCGATGTATAAGAAAAAAACCCCAAACCCTGTTATGTACAAAACTGTCAAACGTGTGGATAATGCAACCAGAATGCACAGGGCTATGTGCAGGCTGCTGGAAAGAAAACCAGCCCAAAACAGGACACAGCCCAGGTGCTTGAGACCTCAATTACTATTCATGAAAGTTATTTCACCCCCTGCTCCTTCCTCTGCCTCCCCCACCCTCCAGAAATCCCAATGAAAGTATTTATCTGATATTAAAAAGGATTCCTCATCTAGGTAAGGGTGGTAGGTTTGGGCCCTATGTTATCAATTACAGTTGTTTAGCTAACTTAACATGGTTACTGCCCAGAATAAAATTTTGGCTCTACCTGAAGACGATGCTTAAACATGTGCCCAAGTCTAAGTATGTGAGAAGTCCCACCGACCTCAGCAGAATTCATGTTCTAAAAATCAGGCATTTGCTTAAGAACATTTCAGAATTACGAGCTATACTGTAGGCAGAACAGAGCACTGTAACAAGGCCCAGCACGCACATACACACAAAAGAAATAATCTTTAATAGAAACAATATGTTTCTATTTTGGAAATTCTCACCTTTTTAGGTTAGGTTTTGGTAAAACCTATGTATTAAAATATTTCCAAATAAAAGCAATTTCTTAGTGATTATACATGTAGTTTAAAAAAAATACTGTTTAATCAAGTTATATATTTAATGTATCATTTTTCACTCAAATGAACATAGCCTGAGGGCACTTAGAATAAAAAAAAAAAATCAATATAAAGCACAAATCTCTGACCGAACAGTGGTGCATTATATTGATCATTTCTATTTTTGAATGCCATTGCTAAGAACAAAGTTAAATGTTTCCTTATTAAAAAAGCAACCCAACAACTTCCTTCGAGAGTTATTTCAAGGTCAGTAAAAAAGGATATAGTCAGTAATAAGACTAGGATATGGCTACAGGGAGAAAAAAGACGTTTCCCTTCATTTACATATTTTCATCTTCGTAATGCTAAGCTATCTCACTACAATCTTTGAAATATCTCACTTATCCAATTTGTAAATGACAGTTGCAGCTGCACGACATAAGAACATGAATGATCTGTGCAAAAATGAAAGCCCTTCAAGTATTTTCCTGGCTACATATGTGAACTAAATAACATGTTGCAGTAGTTCAAGTGCTATGTTTATCTACTAGAAAGATAAAACCTCAAGAAAAGTTAACAGAAATGGAAATGGGAAAGATGAGATGTTTTTTCTGAAGTGAGGTCATTCTTATAAGATACACTATCCCTATTTCCTCAAACGTTGAGTGTCTGAGTGAATGGCGAACTTTCTGTTCAAGGCACATCAACTCAGCTAAAAGCTGCCAGAGTCTTAGGAGAGTCAGAACAAAGCGAAATTTAGCTGGTTTAGAGACTTTGAGTTTTATGGTTTTGAGATTTAGAGGATACTCAGAAACCTCTGCAACCACCTTAGTTTTAAAAGCAGTCTTTGCAGTCTTACAGGACCTGCAGAGAATGGTCATGGCTAAATCACTGATGTTTTTATTTAATACATAATTTCATCCATCTTACCCAGATAAAGAAAGAAAAGTAGCATAAATGTAACAAATAAGCACATCATGTTCACTTAACATACACATCTGCACAAAATTATAGCACAGCCCTTGCAATGCTTAAAAGATAATGCAAATTTCAGTGGAATGCAAAACACAGTCAGAAAAGAGTAAAACTAGTACCAAGGGAAGCCTTCAGTAAACTTTTATGAAGTTACTTTAAACCTCCCAAAAAGCTTCTTATAATGTGCAGGAGTTCTAAAGCTTTGCAAGGGTTTTAGTCACAGTCATTTCTGTTCTGTGTAATCATTTCCAGCAACACGACTTAAGAGCTGGGAGTACTGGATTCATTACATTAAAGCAACATGATATGCCATTACATCTTGTCACAGAGCACACATGAATTAATGGTAATGCAACATAATCACTCTGAAAACAAAACAACTTTGCATTAGCATGTGCTTTGTTAGGTAAAATGTACATTCATGACAGTAGCAAACTTAAATTATGCAGACGTTTATGTTTTAGTAATGTTTTGAAATGCAAAAGCATTATTTGTATAATGCAGATGTTGACTGTTCTTGTTCTCACTAGTGATACAGATCCTCAATTTTCGACTACTGATGCAGATTATATATCAAACAATATTTGTGCATTACTCTCTGTAATTAGTTGCTGGACACAGAAAGTTAAAGTTTCAAATATATTTAAAACTACTTATATGGTTTAGCCAGATAAGGATATTTAACCAATACGTTTTTCCTCAAATGCATAAATTATTATTATTATAGATTATCTGACTGCATGCAGAAGACAAGAAAGCACTCAGATAGTTTATGACATTTTGAACATATAAGTCTAAGAAACAATTAGTTTCTAAATGAGAAAAGAAATTCAGACACGGTTACACTACAGCATAGCCACTTTGCTACCATAGCATTAGGCATGCTGTTTTAACCGTTTTCATGACTACCGATATATCACGTAACTAAAGCGTAACCTGAGATACAAAATAGTGAAACATGATTACTTATCCAAAAAGAATTAGTACTACAGTTAAAGGAGATAATTCCATAAAAAAGCTCATTTTTTTTCTTCATGGCTTTTTTAAAATGCAACCAGTAGAAAGTTGTGTAAGTTTCAAAAACTTCAACAAATGAAAAAATACCACTTGATTTATGGGCCAAGTATTTATAGTGTAACTGGAGGATAATTCTTTGTTATTTCCAAGTTCTTCTAGTCATTCTTAACTGTATATTTTACATCACATAAAAGTTTTAAAATGTCTTTATTGGATGGCAATTAGCAGTGAAAGCCTTTTCTGCTCTTCTATTTACTGACAAGATAACTTTCAAAAATATGTCCTCTAAAAATCCAGCTACTAAGTTAATAGTCAGACCTGTGAATGAACTGGCTTTCTAAAGTGATGAATATGACCTATTATTTATTAGGCTTAATGGCCCTAATTCTGCAAGTGTTCTCTTTAGCCATTTCCTATTGGAAATAGTCATAAAGATTCATTAATTTACCGAGCTTAACTTTTTTTAGGCTTTTTAAAAAGAAACTTAAGACTTTACTAAAAAGTATTATTTTGCACATTAAATAGCTTGAATACACACACACACACACACACACACGTGTACATGCAAGTACAGTCTTACTGAAGTGGACAAAAGATCTTTCTGATGACTTTGTAGTGAATTTAAGGAAAGGCATCCTAGCACAATAAAAACTCTTATCCTCTGTAAAATAGTCACTTGTAGACTGCATTATTAAATAGAACACAACAATTTGTTTTCATTGTTCAAACAGCATACCAAGTAACTATTCCATCCCTGATTTCTATTCCCCTTAAGCATTGCCTCAGTTGCTGAGTGACAACTAGGGCACCTGGACAGAAGCAAGGCAGCCCGGCAGAGAGCTGGAAATGTCATCAGAGGACAAGTGTGCAGTTGCCTAAAGCGCAGGAGAGGAAGATCTTTCTTTTGGTGGTCTCTCCCTCATCAACAGTTTTCCTTCTGCATCTTCTTTTGTGTCAGTACTTGCCTTCACAGCTAGCAAGTGCAGCTTTTCAGCACAGCGACTGAGATACTATGGATCAGCTGCGACATCCACCCACGTAAAGAGTAGCAGAAACACCAGGGATATTTGCAAAATGATCAATCCATCTACGATGGAATATAAAATGTTATCAACATAAATGCTTTGCTGAAATGAGCATCAAATCCAAATGTTTTACTCTGATGAAGAATAAGTACATGAACAAGTGCTTTGCTGAATCCTCTTGGGATTTTGAAGTCCTTCTGGGGATATCAAGCAGCATTATCAATATGCAGTGAAGGGTGAGACATGAATCTTCACTGCAAGTCAGTCTGCTCAGTACATCAAAAACTTCTCTGAAGGCATAATCAACCACAGTAAGCAGTACTATCCTCTACCAGGCAAGGTCTTAAACCTGGGTAATCAGCCAAGGAAGAACCTCAACTGCGTTATGCTAAATCACAACTTGAGATCTTTTATAAATATTGGTAAAATATTTTTAAGTCAGACTGAAATACAACGTGTCTGCCAGATGCTGCAATCTGTGAGCAGCAAATACACATTCTGAGTGCCAACCTTTGGCAAAGAGCAATTTTATGAGATTTAAATAAAAATCAGTAAATGTTAAGATTCAGTCATACGAAACCAACTGCACCCAGCAGACTGATACAACAAAGAAAAAACCTTGCGTTTTCTTTCCAGCATTTTGGTTTGTAAGTATAACCTGGTTGTAACTTCTTGGGACTTCCCAAATGTTTCCTTGGTTTTCCTACCAGTTCTTTTACAATACGTACCAAGAAATTGGATATGCTCTACATGTTGTATTAATTGTATGTAGAAGATTCTGCCACTATAAACTGGTTTTCACATATAGACTTTTCAGAAACTTACAACACAGCTCTGCTTTGCAGGAAAATGCGCTGCCTACAAAGTTGTTTTTTTTAATTTAACTTTTAGGAAATTCTGATTCATAATATTTAGAGGTGTTCGTAAGCTTGATCACTGCACATGACAAAGCCAAGCTTTGACAGTGTGGAAACCATGAACAAAAATATTTTGGTCATCTGCAGGGTGTTTTAAATCACCAGCAGGATGTTTTCCAATTATTTTTACAGAAATTGTACAGATTTTAAGTTAAGATGTTTAAATGCCATAAATCAATCATACCAGCACCATTTGTGCCACTGTAGTAAAGATTACATCAGCGTTTCCATTATAAAACCCCTACTTTTCAGGGGTTTCTAAATCAGCCATAAAAATTGGCTCCAGCCTAAATCTTGGCAACCAAAGTCACCACTTGGGAGCAATTCTTTTAACCAATTTTTTTTTTTTTTAAATGGGTTGGTCTTTCAAGCTACAAAATAGTTCAGAAAATTAGTGGTTTCAAATTTTGGTGAACTTCTATCCCTCAAAAACATCGTTTTAAAAACTGATAATTTTGTATGTCATAAATCTGTAATGTGGACTGCTGCTTTTGGGTAATTTGGATAGAATCAGTGGCTAAAAATCACCAGCTTATTTTGTTTAAAAATAAATGTCATTTCCCATGAAAACTTTTAATCCAATAAAATTTTCACAAACGACTTTCTCATGGCAAGATGTGGTAGACATTGCATGAGGAAGCCTTTATGACTCACTTATGCAGCATCTATTCCATTCATTTTAATTTCTGTGGTAAGAGGTATGTAATACTGTATTTTGATGCCTTGAATCAAATCTGCCCATCTTCTTCAAGACAACAATTCCACCCTTTGGTGCCACAGATCCACCTGTGAGCTTGACATGGTCCCTGACAAACTTCTGTGTAAGCACAGAAAAAGAAGAAAGAAATACTTTGAAAGTAGCAAAGCAACAGAACTCCTTTAAAGTGTATTTTTTTTAAAAAATATATGTATTAAATACTGATTCTAATCCACCTCTAAGTCTCAATTTTTGTCATGCACATTAATTTAAATTATAAGAATTAGCAATTAGGTTTTAAACCTAGTTTAGTTCTAACACATTAAAAAGTCCTTCAGATGTTGGTTGACTTCATTGAGACACCTCAAATCAACAATATGAACATGCTTTGATCTTCAGGCTCTCAGAAGCTTTCTCATGAACATCAGCTCAGCAAAAAGGAATTGCAAGCCCAGTTCCATCCATTGCCTATCAAAGTCAGCAAAACTCGTCAACAGCCCTGATAAACTTTGGACTGAATCCTCCATGCAGTCTGAATTCCTAGTAGAATTTTTTCTTAATTCATATTTAGGCAGCAAATTGGTTTGGAAAGCTGTTTCCATAAGTTCCAAGAAGCTTAACAGCTCACACACTTTTTTTGAAAAGTCATTTTAAATATATAATCATTGCTAAATTATAGCATTAGTTGCTTGAGGGGAGAATGTCTGGTTTATATTTAGCCCTTATGTCATCAGTGTCAATTTTTAATACTGCACTTCTTGGCTTTTGTCAGTTTGCTGCAGAGCTGTATTTTCTTTTCTTCAAACAGCTACTTGCAATGAAAAAACATTAAAGATATTTGCCCCCTTCCCCACACCATTTTGTGATATCAAGCTAGTGCATGTTAATACAATCTATACCATAAAAGTTATCACCTTCATATTCAATGAGCTTTCGAGGAAACTATCTTTTGATGCAAGAAAAAGAAAAATACTGTTGAACATAAAGCACATTCATAGAAAACACAGAAAGCACTTTGAGCCTTTTTCTTTTTTTCACATCAAACTATGTGTACAGATACTCCTAAATGTAAGGAGACAGACAACACAGAAAAAGCCCAAAGAAAACAGAAAAGACTGATTTAGTTAGTTACAGAGACAGATGCTACGCTTATTCGTTTTGGTGTTCCATTAGCAGATATTGCTATGGTGTTTTCATATTTGTTTTGATATCAACTGATTTTTTTTTTGCCTCAAAAAACCTGCACAGTACAATACCTACAAGATGCACTTGGATCTAAATACTTCACCTGAAAATTCAGTCTAGGAAGGCAAAGTGTTTGGTGAGAAACAGAACAGACAATGGCACAGCTGGAAGCTTACTTTAAAGTAATTGCATTAGCCAAAGAGAAATGACATGATCGGTAGCACTGGTCTGTAGCCACGTCATACTTCTGCAATGGCCTTGCAGCTCTTGAAGTCCAATGAGCTTGACCCTGAGCATATTTTAAGAATCAGCAAGGTACCTTCTAACCAGTGTTGGCTGTGCAATAGGTGGCAGCCTCTTCTCTGAATCATGCATAAGCCTGTGACTCAAACCACTATCTTTTGGTTGAGATGTAAAAACTTGTGCTCTTTTTATTTTTTTTTTTTTAAATAGCACTAATCCTGGGTTCCCAGCCAAATTCCAAATCACAATTATATGATTTGTGATACCTGCTAAAATTCTCTCCAGAATTTCAACTGTATGTGAATATCTGAGCTACCCTATGCAGTAATAATCCCACTCACCACTTCAGATATAAAAGTAATCTGTGCTGCTCTGGAAACAAAATCACAATTCTTTATTTTCTGACCAATCTTTGTGATCGTATTGTATGTAGATACATCTCTGTAGTATTCCACCATTAACTGGCTACACTTCTCTCCTCCCTGAAGCAATCTTTCCACATCAGCCTTGAAACGAAGCTGGTAACACTGTGAACACTGTGACTGATTATTTTATTAGTGTACCAGGGCTGTAAAGCTAAATGGACTATTAACCAAATCCTGACTACTTGATATTTAAATTGAATGAAATACAATATTGAAATCAACATTAATTTTGAATAACTGATTTTTTTTTTTTTTTTTTAAATTGACTCACTCTGACTAATCTCCAGTAGGGGTGATCAAGCTTCCTCACCCTACAAGCTGCCTACCAAACGTAAGATCATTAAGATCAGGACCTTGCCTGATTTTTTCCACAGCTATGCATAGAGCAGAGAACTAGTAACAAATGCTGATGCATAAGGAAAAAAAAGGGAAATGGTCATAGAAAAGGAGAAACCAAAGTTACCTACACACTGCACAAAAAGCATGGACTCTAGCAGGCAATTGCACGGTGGCCCTAGAATCAGGCACAACAGAAGAATGAACTGTGGCAAGGAGAGAATGGAAACAAAAGTGCACTGCATGCCTAGCAGAAGGAAAGCACGCAGACCTATGCGTAGGAAGTTGTATACGCAATTATCTCCACCAGAGAGAGAACAGAGCACACACTGTAGGGAAGGTGTCCTAAAACTGCAAGGTCCTGTAAGAGTTTTTTAGGTAAGAAATTCAAACTTCATGAATTCAGAAATCCAGCATCTCTCTCTGAGGCTTAAAGATGGTTTTGTTTATAAAACAGGAAGCACGAGTGTTTCTCCAGCAATAATATTCTCGACAGAGATCATAAGAATCCTAAAGCATCTAGCTACTGCTGAAATTAGCTTCAGCGTGTTTTGAGAAAAGAACCTGTTCACCGCAAATCACTTGAAAAAATAAATATGTGCTGGATTATGGTAGGAGATAATGTTTTCTCAAGAGGACAAGCAGAGTCCAATTTCAATCAGGGCTGATGATAGAAAAGATCACAGCTTATACTAGCATTTACCAGCTGCACTATCCCCTAACCAGAGGCGCACATGGATTCCTAATTACTTTTTTCTGACCTACACAAAACCCATTCTCTTCTTTTAGCCAAAGGTCGCTTAGAACCATAGTGCTCATGTATTTGGGAACTTAATATATACATCGTAATTAGTTCTCACAATATCAGAAGTTAATTTTAAAGGCTCCTAATGACACATGCTCACATATGTCCGTGCACTTGTGTGCACACTTAAACACACAAACAAATTCTGGTGGTCAAAATTCACTAAGCATAAAGTTTGTTTGGCACATGCTGAACATAAGCAACAATATAAAAGCGGTTCTTAATGATACAGAGGTATTAAACTATCTCTGACTGAAAATTTGCATAGCATTTCAATTAGATTATTTCTAGGAACAAATAAAATTATGTTTTAGTTATGGCCTTTACACAATATGTGGGGAAAGGTAGAAGGAAAAAAAAAAATCAGTTTTTAGACATTTTTAGAACAAATGATTTGTCTCCACACTTTGTGAATTGAAAGTCCAAACTGAAAATGATGTGTGGCATAAAGAGAGTTGGCAAACAGAAGGAAATTGAGAAAAGTGGCCTCAATGAGGTGCAAAGTGGTGATACGAAGAAGACAGGGTCATGGGAGGAAAGTCTAGCAAAGTTTTGAAAATTCACTGATTTCCTCACTGAAAAACAATGTGAAAACCAAAAAAAACCCAAAGAATAAAACTAAAAACTTGCATGCACTTAAGAGGCAAAACACACCAGTTGAAACCCTTCACTTGTAAAGAACTTCTGAAGCATACCTTTTTCTTGAAGAAAAGGGAGAAAGCATCAAATTAATATAAGTATTCCTGTCTCAAAAGGCTGAGCAGGCTGTTGTCAGAAAAATCAGTACTTACATTTTAAAAATTGACAGCATCAATGGTTCAGAAGCTTTCCCACTGCTTACCTCATTGCAATGTTGTAAGATTCTGGATGAATACAAGTTTGGTCCAAAGGATTGGGCTGTCGCGAGGCACATGGTGTTGGTTTGCTCTTCTTTTTACCCTGTGCACCTGCTTTAGTCAAAAGTGCATGACCTCCAAGTTCAGTTTTCTTACTACTGTCAGAAATCAAAAATGGACATGTCATTCTTAATGAACAAGATCCTAGTCCGGTGCCCATGTGTGAAAAACACAGACTTTTATATAATGTTCGTTCTTTAAAAAAAAAAAAAGTACAAAACCCCTAAAAGGTCATTGTGGGTGAATCTTAACAATACAATTATAGCATAAAAATATAACATATCAATGTATGCATAAGTTAATTTAAAACAGAAACAAACATTAGTACGGGATTCTGTGCTTCATCAAAATTTCTTCATGATGACAAGATTATAAAGAAAACACTACACAACCTACTGTATTGCTTGCAATCTGGATAGCATCTTCTGTCTGTAAAATGGGGAGAATTGCATTTACCCACTTGATAAAAATCTTGTGAGGATACTTTCATACTTAACTTTTGATTAATAGCCTGCATCATTCCAAATTTGAAAAATTTATAAACAAAATTTCCTGTTCATACCATCTTTAGATAAGCAAATTGCATCTCAAGCATATATACTGAACAAGGAAAGTATGTGAATGCTTAAACATCAGAACTCCTTAAACCACATTTATTGACTTCCTACACTTAAATTTCTGAAGAATTCTGCTCAAACATGGGCCAGGTCAAAATATGAAAAATTTCAAATCAAAAGAACTCAGACCAAGATTTGCTTAGAACAAAAAAAAGGTAAGGTTAAATCTACTACTATTTCAGAATCTATAAACCATTTTTGCAAAAGTACCTTAATACAGCTTTCCTTAAAACTTAGTAAATACATAATTGACTCCTAATCAGTTAGCTTCGGTTAGCATTTGGATTAGGCCTTTTTTTTTTTTTTTTTTTTTTTTTTTTTNTTAATTGGCTGGATAAGGAAAAGGCTCCAAAGTTTCAGAGGCGCCCATGGACAGATTGCCCACATTGGTAGGAGCACTTTACAGAAGACAGGAGAGAAAGAGATCTATCTTTGCGTGTGTAGCATATTTACAACTGGCTCACTTCTTCCCTTAAAGTTTCCCTTAAGTAAAAAAAATGCCCGGGATACAGTAAAGGCATCAAATGACTCTTACTGGCAAAGGCTCCTTTCTTGCCTCTTTTTTTGTTTTTGTTTCCTAAATCACAAGTGGTTCCTGCTTTTGCAGGACAAAAGAGAACACACTGAGGGACTTGGAACTAGCACTCGCTCTTTGGGCTCTACCTACACATCGACTGTGGGCAGAAATGCAGACGTAACTTTCTCTTTCCATATCTATTTTTAAAATAACCACTATTTGTTAACTTCCAAGTACAAAGCACAAAAACTAATTCACACAGCACTCTATAGGCACCAACATGATTAGAGAGGACAAAAATGAAACCTTCTCAAAGTCCATTTCAAAAACATTTGGTTTTGCCACCTGGGCCCACAAGAAATGTTGTGGAGGCGATGTTAGAGCTTTATTTTGGCCTCAAACTCCAAAGTTATAGCAGATTTCTCAGGTTATACACTGTTCTCAAGTTTTATGGAACCTGACTAACATCAGAAGCATGCTCCAGCAAGGAAAAAGAAAAAAAAAAACCAAACCAAAACCCCAATATTCTTAAACATTTCACCAGTGAACTTTTGGAAAATAAAAAAAGGTGTCAGCCTTTTCTTCCTCTGTTGTATTGCAGCATTCACTGGAACAGATCTGTACAATGTAAGACCTATCGATCATCTACAGCCTTGAAAGCAATTTCTTTGGTCTTCTGGTGCTTACAGTGCGCACCATTTGGCCTGCAGCATGTGCCTCCCTGCCAGATGGGCAACCAATCTGTACACCTTCCACCTGGGCAGTAAGCCAGTCCTAACGTGCCTACCTCCTGCCTGGAAGTTACGCATGTGCTGTTTGGCCAGCAGCAACTGCTAATATAGTATTGCTTCTGAGCATTGGGTTGGCTAAAAAATAGCATGTGCTTCCCAGGAAAATATTTTTTGAGAAGAGTCAGCAGCAAAAGGGTGGGGATGGTGCTACCACTGTGCCCTTTCTTAGTTCTTTATGTTGGATGGAGAAATGGGAAAGACGGGAGAAGAGACGTTGCCCTAGAAAGGGCACTTTCAGTTGTGGAGAGGATGGATTTCAGGCGAAGAGGAGAAGTACAATGAATGGCTGCAAGAGGGAAAGCCTTGGTACAGATACAGGGAATGAGATGGCAGGGAAAAGGATGACCCACTGTTGACAAGCTGGAGTTGGGAAAGGGCCTCTTACACATTTGAGATACAAGACAGTCACATCATGCTTGCTAGGCACAGGAGTATAACACACACAGAGCTTGGTCCAGGCAGCTTATTCAACTTTCTCTCTACAGGTAATGGAATTTAAACTCTCCAAAAATCCACTCTAGTTTACTATGATTATGTTCTGCAGTATAATCTTTACCACATCAAAATAAATTTACAAATCTCAAATTACACCTGAAACACAAGACTGTAAGGTTTTAATATCTCAGACCACAACACTGCTGCATGCCAAATTTCTTTTACCGATTCAGTGGCAGAATTTGTAATTAAACTTACATACTTACAGAAACCCTGACTTACAGAGTACTAGGCTAATAAACCATGATTATTGAGCGGAAGACCTATGTTCAACTGCTGACTTAAAGAACTTATTTGTTAAGATGCTGTCCTTCAGAGGGAAAAGGCCTAGGATTCCTCAAATCTCAAGCCTGAATACAAAACAGAAAGGGAAGAAGTCTTCTCATAATATTTTGGATAACGTGGTCAAGATAGCCAACATCTCTATTACCTGCAGAAGGTCTTTATATATTCTTGATTGAATCTGATGAAGCCAGCGCACTGTTGGAAGGATTTGGGACCCAGACCTTTAACTTCCTTGAGCTGTTCTCGGTTTATAAATGGTCCATTCTTCTCTCGCCATTCAATTATATTTTTAGCCCTGTTAGCATTCAGTCCTGCAATGTGTCTAAGAGAAAAGTTTACAGACTACATTTATTACCATTGAACAGTCGTCAATACAAGCCCTATCCATTACCAGGATACACATTACTGTAGAAAATCTAGTTTACAAAACTTAAAAACAGCTAAGAAATTTGCAAATCGACTCCCAGACCAAAGGCATCGTCTGAAAAAGGATCCCTTCTCTTAGTTTTGTGGAAGGAATCCACTCAAGTCAACAAAACTTGGTACAGCAATACGGTTCTGCACATACCTAACTAGTAAGCCAGGGACGTGTAATTTATGATCTGTTGGCTATTTCTGTAATGCCAATTCAATTTGTCATGTCTTATGGCCTGCCCCTAGCTGCCCTCTTCAGGAAACAACGTGGGAGGAGGGTTCAGGACAGATAAATTGTTCCTGTGAGAACAGCCCCCTCTCAGCTATTCTCTTCCAATGGTACCGCACCACCTTGCCCCAACATGAAGGGCTGACGTCTGCTATCCAGCCTGGGAGCAGCTTGCCTTCCTCACACAATTTAACAGATCCACACAGCTTGTTCCTTTTCTCTCAGCTGCTCTTGAGATAAAAGAGCAGCTGGGAACAGGCTGCATGAGTCGTTCTGAGGGCAGCTTGGATCTGGCAAAGAACTTACCTGTGAAGTGCAACTGCAGTTAGCCAAGTTCCTTCAGGAAGCAGTGGGTTTGCTGCACATTTTCTGTACGTAAATGTGAGTACAACTTTCTGTGTATGGAGTACGTTAATCATAGAAAGAGGGAAAAGAGCTGTGCTGGGCAGTTACTCCTGGCACTAGAGAAGGAAGTGTCACCCATCTGGCTCTATATACCAGATGCCATTGCTTTAAGTCATTGGCAGCAGAGACCTGTTTGTGGAATGGCACGGGCTGATTCTAGTAAAACACCACCAGCAAACCTCGCAAGAATAGTCAAAAATCAGGGAGGGTGGGGGTGGAATTGGGGAAAAAAAAAAAATCTTTCCATTATTCTCATCCTCAAGGAAAAGTTAAAAAAATAATCCAAACTTGGTGAAACCTCAGAATTAAATTGGAGAGACACAACTTTAACCATAGACAAAATATTAATCATTAGGAATGGAATTTTCTCCAAAAAAATTCTTAGAAACATTATCAAATCCAGCTTATTTACACTGACAAAGGAACATGACACAGAGTTCACAGAATTTTCCACTGATCTCAAGTCTTTCAAGTACGATACTCAGCAGTAATTCAATTATTGTAGCATTGTCACCCCTTCCACGTGTAATATGTGTCAACAAGTGTATTTGATGCACCAGAAAGCACAAGCAGAAAGCCCTGTTAGCTTTCTAGCTAGGGTGACAATTTCATACACTGTACATCTGAGGGAAACTTAGACCCCATCTACACAGAACAGCAGAACTGAACTGCTGAGGATGAAGTTAGATCCAGAACTTGACACAGCATGTGCATACGAGCATCATAAGCCACGTTAATTAGACCAAACAAAGTATTTAGCCAACATGGTTACCACCTGTAACCATGACTGGACAGTGTCACTCCACATTCACAGTTTCGAGGAGACACAGCAGCACCTCAGCCTGGTGCCCTCTGCTGAACTGCACAATATAGTTGTACCCTGCAGAAGGCTGACAGTGCTCAACCACTGAGGTAGGGTTTTATTCACGAATGAAAGCTGGTCAGCCTCCTTTATCAATAGGTACTGCTTCCTTTCTTACTAATAGCTGACCTAAGTCTGAAAGAAGGTAAGACAGAAGGAAAATCAGGAGTTAGACTAAGAATTAGATACATACACAGAAAAAGAATATGGAAGACAAAGTGGAAAAACAAAAAGAATAGACACAGAGCCTCTTCAAAGTATGGAAAGACATTTTCAAGAATGCATATAAGGTGTTAAAAAAATTAAAGACTGCTAGCAAGAATACATTCTTCCTAACTTTGATACCTAATATAATTGTCACTACCTAGATTACGGACATTCTTTTTCTTTCCCTCCTACTACAGAGGATGACAGCAACACTTTGCTCTTCTGAGAGGCTGCTCAGCTAAACGATTCTCAATTCTACACACTCAAAAGAGAGAATGAGCTCTTAATTTCTAACCAAGAGAAATAAAATCCAGAACATTTTCCAAGTAAATATGGCATAATTACTTAAAAAAAAAAATCAGTAAAAAGGAATAAATTTTTCAGCAGTTTCCTCTTAAATCTTGCCTTTTCTCTTTTCCTCTCCCAACTTTTACAATCTGTTCCACTTAGCAGTACCTATTAAAATACCTTCTAAGAGACAGAAAATACATTTGAAAATCCCTTTCTCAGTGTAAAAACACAAATTAATTATATCAAGTTTTTCTAAAATTGCAGTATTGGTTCAAAATTTTTGAATCTGTTTACCTCCAAAGAATAGTTTTACCCTGGAGAATCACACATACCCTTAAAAACTGACTCTTAATGATCCGGTGAAATACTGTCTTAATGTGTCATTTTCATGTAATTGGCAGTTTAACACAAGAGCCATTTGCTCCAGCTGAGCTTGAGTCAGATGGCAGACTAAACAGAGACTCTGTGATCCAGAGCCATGTAATTACTGGAATAGGAAAATGTTTGACTCACCTTAATAGTATTTCTGAGCAGATGTTAATATCAACCCCTACAAAGCTGACACACTCTTCAACCACACTGTCCAGAGTTGCTTTGAGCAAAGTCTGTGATACATCATGCTGAGAAACAAAAAGGGAGATATCGGATTACTGAAATATCGAAGCATACATAAATAAGAACTACAAACAATGCTAACATTAATAAAATAGTTGCTGGAACTTATCAATATCTTATGTGAGGGTACCAGTTAAAAACAAACTGTAGAACATATTTTTAAAAGGTCTCCAGTACCTCTTTGCAACCTCTTTGTCATGATACAAATCCCCCAAATAAGACACTCTTCACATTACTGTATTTTTTTTTGTTTAATAACTATTTCCCTGCATCATGTAAAAACAAAACTATATTAAACACATAATGGTTACTCAAAAGGAGTAATGCTTCTGTTCATCCATTATGTCTTTAATCTGACATTTATTTACCTATAAGTTTATTATAAAGTAAGATAGTATTTTAAAAATAAGGAGAAAAGATCACAAATGCTGTACTTTTGCACCTGCACACACAAATGTTTGCAAAATTGCCCTATTTATGAGCATAACACTACAGTACAGTTATTATTTACTAAGGGAACAAGCCAGGTATTGTATGAGGGTGGGCAATACATAAGGTACTTATCAGCCCTGCAGCAACAAAATGTTTCAGATTTTGAACAGATATTTCTGGGAAGATTGGCAGGTCCTTGACTGAAGCACCACTAATGGAAATTCTTCCAGGTTTTCCATTATTGTTCATAGTGTTTCCCCTCCCCGCCCCCCCGTCCCCCCCCAAATCAGTCACACTTGTCAAAGATAAAAGTTCTGAAGCTCTAAGATTTCTTTTCCTCCACAATGTAGGCATACTTCAATCTATAACTTTTAGTTTCCCACACAAGCCCATCAGTGCTTAGAAGTCTGACCTGGAGGGAGAAGCCTCTCTAAATGCAGGAGCTAATTCAATCACTATGTTGGCTTAGCTTCAGGGCTCTTATACGTCACTCATGTAAATCTGGGTTNCTTCTAAGCCATTCAGATCTTTTAAAGATTTCATAGTTAAATTTAACACGCCAACAGCATCAATCCCCATCTACTAATATTGGTGGTTCATTAAGTAGTGGTTAGTAACTGACACAATCATAAAACTTATGGCAATGTATTCAATAGCCCCTTCATTTCAGGTAATGGTGATGTGATGTATTTTCATGATGCGATGCATAATAAAGTCAA
>WAAD01031159.1:346-12875 GCA_013389945.1 Fregata magnificens
GGCTTTCTAATAGATTCCTGGCATATGACAATAGGGAAGAATAACCCTTGATATGATGGCACTTCCCCTCCAACAGCAGCACTGCATGATCAAAAAGACTGTAATTTCATTTTGATTTCAACTAGTATCACTTAGGCTTGGGATTTTCTGTCATAGTCTTCCTTTTTCTAATGCAAAAATAAATGCCCAAGAGACTTGAACAACAGAGCAATTTTCCTCTGTTAAAGAAGGTCAGAAGAGAATTCTCATGGGGTATACATCTGGTGCCTTGGAACTTAGGTTGTCTTGGGAGATTACTTGCACTGANAGAACAAAATCTTTCTAAATTAGAATTGCTCAGAATCTCAGTGCTTGCCTCAAAACTGATTGCTGTTTCTTATCTGTGCTGGAAATTGCAAATATCAGCTGACTGGTGAAAGCAGATCCACATTGGCTGTTTTAGTAGCAGGTTTTGAAATGAGCAATGAGTAGATCTATGGTGGTGGCTAAGAAAACACATCACAGCGGAGTGAATTAATGTAAATCCTACTTAATAATGTGGAAAGTGTTTTGGTTCTTTTGATTGGGATTGTGTATTTTCCCACTTGATCAGCTAAGAATTAGAGACCTTGATAATAGATACTGCTCTGCCCATAAGTAGAAAAATATAAGTAAAGTAACTAGTGTTAGTCACTGTAAACCGATTTTCAGAATGATGATTCCCAGTCATCTACCGTGACATTTGTAGGGGAAGTCAGGTGGGTAGTTGCTGCCATAAGAGGATATTAATTGTGTTCATCTTTTAAAAGTGAACTGGAAAGGATTTATTAGAATAGTTAAGTTTACGTCACAAGATGAAACCTCCTTTTTTAAAAAAATATTAATTCAAATGTATATTTTGAAAATCAAAGTGATGGTTAAAATAACTGAAAGCCACACAATTCAAGAAGTCCAGGTGGTAGTAAGCTAGTTTATTTCTATTCATTGAAGAAATCAGGAAAGCAATCTATGTGCAACGGTCTATATGGTTGTCATTCTCTGTATGTTTTTGTTAACTTGATTAAAAATCACTGTAATTCTATTGATTTCAGGAATACTTGTAGCCATACAAAACTATGCTGAAGAAAACCGGACTAAAAGTATCTGGGACTTCATCCTTAACTAAGTGGTTTTGCAAATACAAATCTGTCTATAAGCTTTTTAGACTTTATATACAAATAAAAGATTATATAGATAAGTAAAAAAGTGTGTGTATGTAGTACATAACGTATTTATATATGTATGTGTTTCACGTGTCTGCTTTAGTAACTCTTCAGCATTCAAATTAAATGCATTTGTAAAGCACAGCATTATTTTTTGAATCTCATATCTCAGTATGCATTCTGTCTAGCTTTAGGGCTAGCCCTAGGCATATGTGATGTCTTCTATCTGCTAACTATTTAAAAGCATCATTTTATAGGACAGAAATATTGTTAAAAGTAATTGAGAAGTGATAGGTCGGGGACTTATATCTGTCTCTAGCAAAGAAGAAAGGAGTCTGAATGTGGGTGATGGACCAAAGACACGAGCAAATTCTCAATTTAGAGAGATCATGTAAATAAGAAGGGACCTATGTAAGGAATAAAAAGGCTAATAGAACATTCAATAGAACTTAGGTACATCGCTCTCCTCAGTCCTACCAAAAATTCAATATGGAGAATTTAAATTATCAGTGAATTCTTCCTCTGTCATGCTAGCCTGTTTTCCTTGCAGTTTTTAAAACTTAATTTGGAAAAAAACAACCAAACACCACCACCACCTCAACCCCAAAACCATTTATCTGAAAAATAAATATAACTAGGTAGGAGCTGAAATCATCACTAAATGGCAGCTTCTGTTCCCAGAGGAATCTTTGAACAGTGCTTATAAGAGAGCAGAAGAGCTGGGCTAATGAGATAAGATTTCTCTCTCTCCAACAGTGTAGCCTTAAAAATCCTCTGCTAAAACGGATCACTTTCCCTGCAGTTTGTCATTGCAGAAAAAAATCCAGTTTGTAGGATCTGCAAGGAATGCATTTGTCCTGCCATTAAAGTGGCACTGAGAAGCCTAGCTGAGACTAAATTTTAATATATCTATGTCTTTATACAAAAATATAGACAATAGACATCTAGATATGCCATCTAAGAAAAAATACCTATGCAAGCAGAATATATTGATACTTCCTAGAACCAGTGATGGTCCCTAATGAGTGTTGTAGAGTGGTGTTTACTAAGCATTCATTAGTGTGCCTTCACTAGAAATGACTGGTGAGGTTTCCAGCCTATTGCCAGCATTGCACAATGGTCCTACATCTGATATAGCTTTATGAAAGTCAGCGATGTTAAGCATGTTTCTTCAATCTCCTTTACCTCTCCCAACCTGTGTAACATGTTCCACTACTATGCTTGACATTCTCCTTCCTTCTATGTATCAATTTAACTCACTACGTAAAAGTGCCATTTGGGACAAATACAGATATTTGGGCGTTTAGTTTTACAAAACTGGTTGTCTACATTTTTTTTTTTTACAAATAATACTTTCCGATAACTTGAATATGATTTTTTTTTCCCATAAGAAGTACTAGGTGAAGATAAATATTTAAAATGAACTCATACATATTTGTTGGGGAAAAAAATCTTTCACAGGTATTTAAAAAAATTTCCTCCCTCTATCCTCTGGGCATTGGTCTGCTATTTTTTCCCTTTTGAATCTCTACAGACATTCTTGTAAACAAATCGATGAATGTTTTTTTCTCCAAAAACTTCAAAATTGTGAGAATTATTCATGGAGATAGCTAGCAATATTTCATTTCAGTTCACTGGGTTAGAAGATCTTCAAGATTTTTTAGCAGAGAATTAACAAGTCCTTGTGACTGAGCTGTTCAGTCATTCATGACAAGGAAGAGTTTGAGTGTATAGCTTCTGTGCAATGTAAGGATGAAGTGAACGGTTTTAAGTATGTGAAGAACTTTCAATAATGAAAACTAATTGAGCAGCAATGTATTAATTCATACATTTTATATCAGCAGATAGCATTAAAATAATTTGTTTATTGAATACAAATGATAATACTGTATTAAATGTATTATCTAGTTTAGCCCTAAGACTTGATAGTGATGAAAACAAACAAAAAGATTGTATCAAATTCAGTGTGGCATGTAAAAGCCATAGGTCTTGGAAAGTTAAGACTGATGTCTTTCACAGAGGAAAGCAGGGACAAATGTGATCAATAAATGATCATTTTTTTTCCATGCTTTTAAAAATTAATTAGAGGCCAATAGAGGGATTAATTTAATGAGGCAGTGATCATTGAGTGACATGGATGCTGTGGAAAGGGAAATAGAAGAGTTATGAACTGAGCAGTGTGGGAATAACCTCACAAAAGAAAGGAAAGCAGAGAAACAATGAAGGATAACAATGTGAAAATATTCAAGATTATTCCAAGTTTTAGAATTAATGATGGTTTACTTTCTCCCCCCACCCCCCCAGTTAAAGGATGCACTCTATTGAACTGAGATGCATGTTAAGATAACAAGTATGAAATATAGGAAGATGGAGAGGTGGTAGTGGGAACTTCACAGTTCAGAATTCAGTGTATGTGAACTAGCAGACCAGTTAGTGTTTTCCAGTTTATACAAGGGGAAAGCCTCCATTGTATACTTGAGAATGATAAATACAAATTTTTCAATGCACAGACTGAATGAAAATATGTTTGGGAAACAACACCTTTGTTTACTAGAAATGCTTAATTTACCCACAAAGGAAATACTTTGGGTTTATTACAGATACCTGTTTTTTATCAAGGAACTTGAAAATACTTCTTATTATTTCTAATCAGGTTGAATTTTTTCATGGTTTTTTTTTTTCCTTTTTCTGTTCTGTGAAGAGCTGTCTGACATACTTCACTGGAATTATATACTTCACTTTCCATTTTGGTATATAGGTTATAAAATGTGGCTTAGGACATAGCCCAGGTTCTGCTATCATTGTTTGTTTTCTATTCCTTTAGGGAGAACCTCTACTTCAGTAAACTTCTTAGGTTTTTCCCTCTATTTTTCCTATGTACTATTTTGATGGAGAGATCCTTTTGGTGTGTCCCCCTACCCCTGAGCCATATCTGGTACAGCAGATGCTCTGACTGAATTCTTCATATAGGTCCAAGATATTTTCTTCTCCTTTTCTGAGTAAGATTAGAGATTAGAAAAAAAAATCATCAATCAGTTTGACAAATCTTGGCATTTGTTGGCATTTGATATGCTGCTAATCCACAGAAAACTAGTATTTTTTGTGAACACTTGCCTTTTGAAAGTATTTAAAAGTCTGTCTATAATGTTGGTGGATTTCCAACTCTTAAATCCATATGGTAAGATGGAAAATGACATTTGAGTTGAAGATTTTTGAGTTTGATGGGGTTTTTTTATGAACGATTTTTTTTAAGCTGTTGAATGCCAGTGTGGGGGGGTTTGTTGTGGTTTGTTTTCGGTTTTGTTTTTTTTTTTCTTTCTGTACAGCTTTATAGCATTGGCAAAGTCTTTGAACGTATTCACTTCTATGACTTTTCACATTATACATTAGTGAAGCTGTGGGCTATTGTTGCTTCAGAACTATGAACGGAATCCCTTGTGATGCTAGACAAATCTTTTCAGATTTGTTTCCATGATGGTTGAGCTCTTGGAAGAGCTGTAGATGACAGCAGAATATAATTCTAATGTATTATTGTATGTGTCTCGAAATTTGTAACACCCTTCTCATTGAAGGCAATGAAAAATAGAACAGATGAAAGAATATTGATGTCTGTACTAACTTTTTTCAATTCTCTCTATGTTTACCTCTTTATTAGTGAGCTGAAAAATCTTAACAAAGTTGGTAATTTTTACTAGAATACTATACTTCCAGATAGTGAGGTATGTTTGCTTATTTCTGAATAGTCATAAAATCCAAGATTTTAGTACAGCATCTCTTCACATAGAATGTACTATACTTCTGTTAGCCTGGAAGTGCTGCACACTTCCAATGAGCTTTAATTGAATTTACTTGATTTGTTTGGTTGAAAAGAGAAAGAAAAGAAAAAATGATCCTTGAAAGTCCACTGCTGGCTCTGGATTTGAGAAGAGAGATTCTGAAATACTTAGCTAATTAGTAAGCCTGAAGCAATTACCTGGGAATTAATGAATCCTGTGGACAGAAAAATGGTTCAGGCTTTGCTGACAACCATGATCAAGGTTCACAGGAAAGCCTTATGTCAGAGCTGAATCAATTCCATGTACGCCTTCTGCAGAGGTGCTTCACTTGTGTTTTGAACTTCTGAGCATCTCAGTGCGATGGGATGATCTGTGCTTGCCAAAAAGAATCAACATGATTTTCTTTTAAACTGAGACCCCTTCTAGATACTCAGACCATGTGAAAGGGGCCTGAATATGTCTGTAAATGTATTTACATGCCCTTTAATCTGGGAAGAAAGTGTAAAGGACACTTAATACTACTGAAAATCAGGTTTTGCTGTCAGTTATGTACACAGCGGATGATGAAACTTTCAACCTGTTATTGACATTGTCTTCTGAATGCTACTAAATTCTTTATTGACATTTATTTTTAGCTACTATGTGTCTAAAATGCCATGAGAATAAGAATTATCTTTTTAGCTCAGATCAGTAGAGAACAGAAAAGTTGACTTTTTACAGCAAAACAATTGAGAGCATCATTCTCGTATGTTCAGATCTCTCACCCAAGACAATGGAGAAATCTAACATAAAAGAAACTATTAATGCAATGCAATGTGATTTAAAATCATGTCCAGAGCAAAATGTGCTTAATATGCTAACTCCAAACTCCCTTCCATCCCTTTGCATTTAACAACTATTTTCAAGTACAGTAACTCAGAATATGCAATTTAGTTCCACTTGACCAACAAAGAAATACAAGAAGAAATTACTTTAGCAATACATTTTTCAATTAATGTTCAAGTACATTGAGATTCATCACAAAAATTCTAGATATGTGCATCATTAATCAACCCAGTTGTTGTTATTGGGGCTCTTGTATACAAGCTCTCCAGTTAAAAAGACATTTTCAGCTAAAACAGGACAGACACATTAATGAAGGAGAAAGGAACATATTTTTAAAAAATTCTCATAGCAAGTTGAAAGGTTTTATCACTATTCAGCTCTTGGAATAGAGTGTGAGACTCATACTGATCCTGCAAATAGGATCAATGTAGAAAATAAATAGAATAAATCAATAGAAAGTAATGTAGAAAATACGTATTTTTAGAAATTACTCACAAACTTTTAGTAAAATGCTGGTAAAATTTGGCAACTTGTAGGTTACTCTGAGTAATAAACATGGCCTTTTTTTAAACACTTCTTAGAAACATCTAATTGAGGGAATTTTTCATAATTTTGGTAATACGCCTGTGTTCAGTTCAGACCCAGATTGACTTGGGAAGTACTCTCTGCAAAAGTTTTCTTCAACTGAGTAAGAATAGCAATTTCTGTTATGAAGGCACCCGATCATATGGAAGGAAAAACATGAAGAAAACAAAGCCACAGTAGCACATTTGTGAGTCACTCATAAGCTAGCACTGTGAGATAGTAATATCCCTCGTTTTGACCTGGACAGGCTGGAGAGCTGGGCCGAGGGGTACCGGATGAAATTCAACAAGAGCAAGTGTAAGGTCCTGCACCTGGGGAGGAACAACCCCACGCACCGGTACAGGTTGGGGGTTGACCTGCTGGAAAGTAGCACTGCTGAGAAGGACCTGGGAGTGCTGGTGGACAGCAGGCTGATCATGAGCCAGCACTGGGCCCTTGTGGCCAAGAAGGCCAACGGGATCCTGGCATGCATAAAAAGGAGTGTGGCCAGCAGGTCGAGGGAGGTTATCCTCCCCCTCTGCTCGGCCCTGGTGAGGCCACATCTGGAGTACTGTGTCCAGTTCTGGGCTCCCCAGTTCAAGAAGGACAGGGAACTGCTGGAGCGAGTCCAGCGGAGAGCCACAAAGATGATCAGGGGACTGGAGTACCTCTCTTATGAGGAAAGGCTGAGAGACCTGGGTCTGTTCAGCCTGGAGAAGAGAAGACTGAGGGGGGACCTTGTTACTGCTTACAAATATCTGAAGGGTGGGTGTCAAGAGGATGGGGCCAGACTCTTCTCAGTGGTGCCCAACGACAGGACAAGGGGCAATGGGCACAAATTAAAACACAGGAAGTTCCAGCTGAACATGAGAAAAAAATTCTTCACTGTAAGGGTGACAGAGCACTGGAACAGGCTGCCCAGAGAGGTTGTGAAATCTCCTTGTCTGGAAATATTCAAGACCCGCCTGGACGCAGTCCTGTGCACCCTGCTCTAGGTAAACCTGCTCAAGCAGGGGTTTTGGACAAGATGATCTTCAGAGGTCCTTTCCATCCCCAACCATTCTGTGATTCTGTGATTTCCTGTAATTTGTTTCCTTCGGTGGGATCCCCAGGAAGTATACATTAAAAGAGTTGCAGGATGCTTAGATGTTAATTTTTTAATGATGTCCTCCATTCCAGTTACATACCTCACCAGTTTCAGGGACCATTATGCATTCTTCACTAGTGATTTACAAACCGCAACATTTCCCCCAACATTTCCATCCCTTCAAACAGAGCCCTCTATCTCAGAATAATGATATTTCTTGCAGGACATTGAAAATAGATTTCATATTAACAAACTGGCTTAAGAAAATAGCCCACTAAACCCTGCAGACATGAAACCATTTTATTCTGTACAATAAAGGTTTATTCTGGTTTTTAACTTTTAAGTAGATTTTCCCCTCGTGTACTCTGATCTCTTGTCAGTAAGAGTCAATGGGCAAAACACCTTGATTTCCTTCCTCTTTTACATTAGCACATTTTCAACAGTGTGCAGCTATTCATTAACTTAAGGAAGTTTTACTTTTGTAACCTCTTGAGACTGTCATAGCTTTCAGCAGATTATATAATCCTCTGCACTTTTTTTTGTCAATGAAAACCCAAAGCAAACCGGCTGTGAGTTTAGAAGAAATTTGAAAGAATCCATTTGAAAAGCATTCAAAGGTGTTTTCCATCAATAAAACAGCATGGGTTTTTTTATTGGTATCAATATATATTAATCCTTCTGACATTTATTTAGGCAGCCTATGATTTACAATATGGAGGCCAAAAGTTTTCAGGTTATAAATGACAGCACAGGATTAGTTGGTTTGTAAAGCAACCTTTCAGCCTAGTCCCAAATACAAAATGGGAGCATGGGTGTATAATGAAAAGATACTGAGAATGCACTAAGTTTCTGTGATACTAACATATTGCACAAATAACTTGACTTGGTCAAAACCATCCAGCAGGTGATATTTGAAATAAAGCAGCTATTTCCTCCACAGCTGTAATCTGTGAATTTCAAACTTAAGTTAGGTGATGTACAGTCCAAACGAAAAATGATCTCTCCCCCAGAGAGTATAAAAAAAGATGGAGACATGAACATGTTCAGGGAACAGAGAAAAGCACATCTGTTGATCTTGTCATGAAAGTCTGTGGTCTTATTGTCTCTAGCAGCCCATTTGTTGTCAAGACTTTTAGAGGTATTGTGGAAAGAGAGAAATTTGAAGAAGTGTTTGAGTGAAAGCCATGAGGTAACTATGTGACTGGTTATAGAGAGCTTTTTCCAAGCTTGAGGTGCAGCCTGGAAGAAGTATCAATATGCTTATTTGAAAATTGAACGAACAGGTGGTGGGTGCTGCCCTTACGGGTTGCTCTGAGAAGAGCTTAATCTCCTGACACTGAACCAGAATGGGATGAGGACTGAAGTTCTGGAAATTAAGACATACAGCTAGTACTTCTATATGACAGAAAAAGGGAACGGGTGGAAGAATGCTAAGAGTTGTAACTGATACACTAAGAAAATTATATTTGCAGCAAGATTCAGAATATAAATTGGTAGGATTGAATTGTATTTACTAAGATCAAAGGAAAGTACACTGTGATTATTGAGATCCAGGATAGCGAAAGAGTGGGTGAGCTTTAACTCTGTCACACACCCCCAGGTAATAGAGTGCAGCTCTAAAGGCTTCATAGAAAATCAGCTTGACCTGCCACCATGCATGAGCAGTGAAATGTTTTTCATAGAATCATTGAATCATTTAGGTTGGAAAAGACCTTTAAGGTCATCGAGTCCTGTACCTCATACTTGTGGTATTTTGGATTCATGATTTCAAGGAAATTATGTGTTTGGGGATTATAGAATAAGGCAACAGAATTCCATTCTTGTCCTTTTCCCCAGTGATTGACAGCTAGATTAAATTCTGCTCTCTTGAACTGCAACTGAGTGGTACCAAACTCAAATAATTTGGACATCGTAGTCATAGTCCAAGCCCCATATCATATTGAGTTTCCTCCTTGACTTCAGTGGGCTTTGCTTTCAGGCTTTTTTTTGCTTTGTTTTGTTTTTGTTTTATCTTGTAAATTCATTTTTGTTTGTAGTTCTTATCCTCAGGCTACCGATTAAGTTGCTTGATCTCTGGTACTAAAGGAACATCATTCCATCCAAAACTAAAATATCTGCAGAGTAAACAAACTTGTAAACCTTAAAAACTGCATGTTTGTCTATCTTCCCTCGCTTGTTTTATGCCAGTATTTATAACAGAAAACAAGGTGGATAGTTCTGTCTTAGCACATCTCTAGCTGTTATATAGTAGGGGGTTTAGGAAGAAAAAAGACTTCTCTCTATTACCTTCCAAAGTTAGGAAATGTAAGTCCATTTTAAGGAAATACTTTTCTATAATCAGATGATGTGAGAGAGAGGATAAAAGAAGATTTTCCATTTTGTCTTGAGTAGCACAATTTCCACTGAAAATGTTAGTCCTAATTCTTTTGAGTTGACACATACCTATTCACATGAGTAGGGAGAGTTTATGAACAAAAGTGTATATGTTGCTTGAGTGGCTTCATCCAGTTAGCACAAGTAAGAGTAGATTTTAGCACAAGGAAGGCCTGAAAACTGTTTCTGCCTTCCATAATACTGTGCTTTCTGCACCGACATGGATCTGAAACTAGATCTTTGGCTCTCTATTGCTGTCACATGTTCAATGCTATCATGCAATTTTATCTACGTTTCCAGCAGGGATATTACCTATACAATGCTATTAAAATTCCAGCGCATTGTCCATAAAATGTCACATTATTATCTTCATTGTTCAGGAATTGAAATGCATTTTCCTTTGTGAGAGACTGTTCCCACTGTTTCTGCTAAGTACCTCTTTCAGTAATCCTTGTCCACTTTCACTGCAGACATAACTCTTGTAAACAAAAGTATTTCTAGATGATATGTCTTAGTGGCTTAGTTATCTCTGTAGGATTTCTAGCAGTGGATGATCACTCTTTGTTTGAACTATCCTTACTTAGGTAATGGCTAATAAGCTTTGCAGCCCCTAAATGAGGGCACTGAAGAAGATAACTTCTAGTGACTTAAATGGCCGATCATAGAATAGAAGCTAGTACTTGTAAGATTTTTGTCAAGATGCAGTGGGATGAGTATCTAAAGATTGAGAGACAGCAAGGAGTATACAAGAATTGAATTTGGTATGTAATTACCTTGCCTAGTTGCCTCAACAGTATATTCAAATGAGGTTTCATGTTTGCAAGTAACTGACTGTGCATCTGACTGGCAGTTTGAGTATGAAAATATCCATTTTACATACAATCATCAACTTCACACAGAAATATTTGGGCATTTAGAGACCCCTGACCACTTCTAGTTTATTTAGAAATATGGATGCATTCTTTGAAGCTGCATTGCCTGGGGTAAGGATGAATGAAACCAAGTCAGACTTCACTGAAGTCTAATTTTTCTGCTTTTCAGAGTTCAAGAGGCTACAATGCACATGCATGCCTAACACAAGTTCTAATGGCCAGCATCAAACCTGATGAAAAAGGCTTTCATCAAGGTCTTTTCTATTAGTCTCTGTAATAAGAGAACTAGCTGCAAGATACTGCCACTGTTCTTCTCATCTAATGATTGTAAGTCCTGCTTGGAATCTGTGATGAAGTTTTATCATTTCTCTAAATGACTGCAATTAAAATAAACAGCAAATCAATCAGAAGATACAAGGCACTGAGCAAAAGTAATTGTACATTGCAACCTTAAGATGACAAATAACTTCTCTTAAGCATTTGCTTTTCTGGTAAATCTACATCTCTGATGTCAAAATTGCTTTGGATCAAAATGACATCAGAAGTGCTGTACTTTGACCCTTGTTAGATTTGCCATTTCCTTCCTTTTTCTCTAACAGTCACAAAAAAACAAGAAAAAAAGGTAATTTCAAAGGTAATTTTTACTACTAAGTCACAAAAGTATATGAAGACATCCTTCTCTGAGGTCTCAACCCCACCTCCACTGAATTTGTGTATTGTCCTTCTACTACCTAGCAAACCTTTCTGTCTCCAGAATAGCAACCATATCTGCTTTATTGCTGCAGACAGAGTGGTACTTTTCTTTTTCAGCATACCTTACTTACAGTCCAATTGTATTGTATCAAGTTCTAAATATCTCTGGAACACTAAGGGTGGAAATTTTAGAAAAAGGAAGGGCTTCCAAGGGCTTTTTTCCTACAGCAAGTGCAAAAGGAAAATGAAAAGATGAGGTGAGTAGGAGAAGTATCTGCAGAGCAAAGATCTTTGGATTGCATCGTACTGTCCTATTCACAACCACAGTGAATAATGTGAGGCACATAAAGTATTGCCATACCTAATATTTTCCCAGATACCTGGAAAACATTATGTCAGATTCCCTGCTTTGCTTGGAACAAGACATAGAAGGTGATTCTTAATTCTTAGGATCTGTCTTTAGGTCTGGTGGTGGGTAGAGTAAGTTTAAGACATAGCTGTAGGACTTCCGTGGATTTGCAACACATACACTTATTGTTGGAGGGGAAAGGGCAGCACAGGAAACACTTAGTATTCTTTTAAGCTGCAGAATCTCTCTGTTGACTACTGGTTGCCATTTTGTTACTTACTTCTGTTGCCTGACTTGGACAAATACAGCCTGTAATGCCTTATAGCCAATATTTCCAATAACTCAAATTTACATCTTCTCAATGAAAGATAAGAGTTAGTGATTTTCCTTTCCCTGTTTAATAAATATGGAGAAGGAGTGTATTGATGTGCTGTTCATTTTGAACCAACGTGCATTTTTTTGTCAATGAGAATTTCTCCTNGAATTTATAAGAAATTCTATGTGTCACCTGGGAAATGTTGGGGAATTCCTACAGAGGCTGTTGATCCAGGAATTCCTAGAAAGCTCCAGAAGATTATAAAAAAGATTCTGAATCCTAGAAATTCCTGGAAAGAAATGTCATGTTCCTGGAAAAGCTGTAGATCCAGTAATCCCTAGAAAGTACTAGAGAAGTCCCAGAAAGGTATTCTGAGAAAGAAGTTAGATATTCCAAGAAAGCTTTGGGTAATTCTGCAAAAGCTCTAAATTTGGGGATTCTTAGGAAGTTGCACAAAATTTGTAGACAAATACTATGACATTCCTAGAAAGTG
>WAAD01031161.1:0-20047 GCA_013389945.1 Fregata magnificens
CTAGCAGAGTTACCCTCGAGAGCCTTCAGAGCCTCAGGTCTCATTAAGAGATGGGATTCAGAGTCCAGAAGCTTTGTGGTCCAGTCTGGGTTATAGCTGTCCCAGCAACATCTACTGTGATCCACCCAAAATTTGTTTACCCATTTTTGTTACTTCTATATGCTGCTTTTTTCATTTCATGCATAGGGAAGGACCCTATTTGTTAAAGGCATGTTCTTTTAACCTTAAAAGAATATTTAAATCATCAAGCGAAAATAGCTTCTTCCCTGTTCTATTGTTAAAAGCATTCTTCTTATAACGTAATTGATAAGTATAGCACTTGGTCACATAATTATGTGGAATTTGCCAAGGACAGCCAATGATATAGATTGACATATTTGCAATATAAAGCTAACATGCAGGATTCAGGTTCTGACTTCGTAATTTCCTCAGTGACAAATGGGGGTTTTTTCATTGGCCTGAAGAAAATTAAACTGAAATGTGAAGTCAGAACTCTTATAAAAATAGCAATGAAAAGAAGCACTTGGGAGAGTGATAGTATCCAACACAGTAGAGGCAAGAGGAAATTTTTAAGCATAGAAGGGACTTCTCGTTGTCTCAATTTCTCACATAGGCATGATCACTGAGCTAGAAATCCTGGCACTGCAAGACAACTGACTGTAACACTACAGATATGACAAGGCAGAAGAAAAAGAAAAAAAACCCAAAAAAGCCTTTTCTCTCTTGCTAGTTTCTGGCCTCAGCTACAGGCTGGAGTGGTCTCTAGTAGCCCCTATTCAATAGGGGAACCTGTTAGATTCAGCGTGGAACATCAGCACATAATGGTTAATTCACATCTGTATAGACACAAACACAGCAGTGATACTTAACTACACTTCAAGATGCCCCAAAAGCTTGTTCTAAATGTTGGATCAGACAGTGTCTGAAAGCACTGACATTTAACAATTCTAGTCTACAATAGGGACTGCACAGGTTATCACGAGGATTTGTGACAAAATTTCTCAATTCTGTGGTGCAAGGGGATGTCCAGTGTTGCTTTCCACCTGCATCTCTAGAGCACAGTCCTTCCCTCCTTATAAATCAGATGAAGAACATTTGCAACTGATGTTTGCTGGAATAGCATCAGTGGTCAAATCACCTTTTCCTCTTCACCAACAAACTCAAATTTTGATTTACAAAGCAGAAATCATCGTTCATCAAATCTCAGGAGAGCGCCATTGCTCTGAAGTTACAGCCATCTGGCAACAGTTCTGCATATCTCATGCTTATCTCTAGGCTCCACAGTTATTTCTAGAATTTTCTTCCCACATTTCATAAAAGTTTCTTTAATAAAAGACCAGTTGTCACAGTTGTAAGCCTAGGTTCACTGCGAAACAAAAAATGGTATGTGCTGTAGAATCAGGAACTCTATAAATATCAACAGTGAAAAACTTTTTAATAGATTCATTGCCAGCATTCAATGTTGCTAAGGTCACTGTTATAGTATACTTCGTGAGCGTCCTTATTCTATTCTTTGTAAATATGGCATAAATTGTTTGGCAGTGCCATTTTAAAAAAAAAAAGGGCCCATTAGCAATGGAGCTATTCCAGTCTATCAGATAAAGGAATCTAGTAATAATAAACATATAATCCTCTATAAACAATAGACAAGAATTCTCTACAACTTTAATTATACCTTCTTCTTTTTAAAAACTGATGAAAATATACACTAAACCCTGAAAACTGAACAGGTTTTGTTACTTTTTAATTCCAGTAGCGTGACAACTATTTATCCTATCAATCACTATCTTAACATTTTGGTGAAATGTAGGCAATTGATTTAAACACTTTAATAAAGTTTAGGTTATTAAATGTGCAAATAAACAAAATAGGGGGAATGGCCATAATTCAACATAATATCTTTATTTAAAGGCATTGCAAATCTTGTTCTTAGCACCCAAGAGCTTTATTACAGCTGAGCCTTGAAAGAGAAAGCCCACAGAAATGAGTTGTAGGGACATTAGTAAGCCTCTGTTCAAAGCCTCTCGCAAACACCGTTCAAGAAGGCTCAGGATTCAGCAGGATACCAAATATCACCCTCACCCTATTTAATCTGTGGCATAAACCGCTGCCAAACGCCTGCCCCTCTCATGGAAATGGCAGTATTTCAGTAAGCAGCCTCTGTATACGCCCTCTGGAAAACACCTCATCAAATTTTTAAGTTCAAGATATACAACTACTTGTGTAATGAGCATAATTTCTAATTAGATGCTAAAGAACTCTCTTAGGATGAAATACCAACAATAAAGGTGTTCAGAGGTAGTGGCCAGTAAAGACTTTTCTGAAAAAGTAATTGCTACTTATGCATGCCTCAGCTTTGTTTTCAAATATGGTGCTTATTTTAAAAATAAAATTCTGTATCTTCTTAAAACCCAATGGCTAAAAATAAAGATCTCTCCAACCAGGTAGATAGAGATTCAAGGAAAGCATGTTTTAGGTTGATGACTACAAGCAATTAAATAATTAAATCACTACATCTCTGCTACTGCAACCTCAGCTCTCCTTGGAAGGGCAGCAAGACAAAGGTCAAAAAGTCTGCTGCCTCTCAGTATCAAAACTGTCAACAGAAACATGCTTTGATATGCCTAAATGTACATGACATGCACAAAATTAGGATTAAAATTTCTGTTTTCAAAAGCTATCTTTCCCATGAATGTCTGATATACAGAATGGTCAACAGACACAAAAAACCCCCCATAATAATAATAATAAATAATAAAAAAAATAATAATATCCTTATAGACTTATCTATTCTGCATTATCCAGATACAATGGTTGATCAATTAAGACATTAAAAACTTAACAACAGTCCTTTTCCAGGGTACCCTTTGTTCTCTACTTTTATTTTGCGTTGATCTTGTTTTCCAATTCTGTCTCTGAACACATTTTTTCACTTTTGCCTAATTCTTCCTGCTACACGCATTTTAAAACATGAAGGACACAGACTACAAACTGTACTATGCCCTCCTCTCCCTTTGCAAGGATGCAACAGATATCTGTTGGATGCAGCCTCATTCGTGAGAGATGTGTGGATGGATGGCTCAAGGTTCATAGTAAGGTTCAATTTAATTTGTTTTAATTCGGCTACTCTAAGGCCACTGAGATTGAATACCATCAGGTGGTTACCCTGGTGTCGCTCAAGGTTCTCAGGCACCAGTCTACTGTGTCTAACAGTTTGCATCACATGAAGCCTACTGCGTGTCTCCAATGCCTCCTAAGATCACCAGTTGAGACAGCTGTGTCCGTAGCTTCCTGTTCTTGATAAGTTAATAAACCATGCCTATCTTCTTGCTATTGTGTTTAATTAAAACTGACATAAAATCTAAATTGCTGGGCCAGTTGGACCCTAGAGGTTGAACCAATGAGGACTTTCTGAAAGACACTCTAGAATCGCCTTTGACATCAGCAAGACAGCTGCCAGAAGTATTTTGGTGAAAATATTACTTTACTAGGAAGTGCTGAACTCCATGTAGTTCAAGCACATACTTATTTCCAATATACTGGAGTGTTTGTTTGCTTAATCATCAAAGACAAATAGCTGAGTATTTTTTATTACATAATTCTGGAGTATTAAAAGTGGTTTACATGTCCGCCAGAATTAAATATCTCATTAGTAGGCATGCCGCTACATTACTAGCCAACATTTGTGATCTCTGCAATTTGTGTAAAACTTCCGTATGTCTTGTATATGTAACGTTTTCTAGGAAACTGTAGAGGGATTATTACCTTTTATATTTGTGACAGAAAACACATATTAAACGTAAAGCCAAAAGGCAACTATAGCAAATGATGTCTGAAGAGAAATTGTTTCTTAAACAGTTTGTTTTCACATAACTGTGTTCTAACCATATGGTCACTTATTTGCACATTCAAGAAATCAACACTACAGCTCTAAACTCAGAATATGTTAAAGGTTATACGCTGAGCTATTTTTGCATCAAATTTTCAACTTTGCTGAGCTCAGTTTCAACAAAGTGTCGGGTGCTGTTGAAGTCAGTGATGCTATTCTGGGTGTACTGCAGTATAGCCAAGGATGGAATTTGGCACAGCGAATTCAGAAAATAATTAAGGCCATCTCACAAGCCACCACACAGTATGGCAGCACAAGAATTTCCCAAAAGGAGCAGCTCAAAACTGCAAAAGCAGAGGCTGATGCAGACCACTGTGGAGGCGTATTGGCACAGGAGAAAGGAGCCTCAGTCATTCCAACCCACATCTTTACCAGCTGTGATCACTATCAATTGCTCATTCCCATCAGAACTAAATTAGACCAGATTTTTCTTTAAAACAGGCAATGTTTGTTTGCCTATCGTAATTCCTGTTGTAATTACAGCAACGTAAACAGGGGAGTTACTATCAGCATCCTCTTTTTCAGGGGTATTGTACTATTCGTGTGGACACTTTCTACCTGAATGTTACTGACTTATATTTCAAGAAGAGAAAAGGAAACGCCACCTTGAAGCAGTTCAGTTGCCAACCGTGACTAGTGCTAGCATTCAGAGAAGGTGGCTAAGTCTCCATGATAAAATACTAACTTAACCAAAATAGAAGATATTTTTCCATAACACGATGAATTTGGTGACTGGCTCATGACCCAAGACAGTATTTGTGCTTAAAAAAATCCCAAACCATGCAGTTGCAATCCAAGATTATTAAACTAGGTCCATCATTACACAAAAGACTAATCATTATTTAACTAAACATCTGATAGTTACTGAAACTTGACAAATATTTTTACGCAAACAACTTGACAGTTCTGTTCAATAACAAAGCATGTCTTTGAGTAGCTTGAAATATATTGCCTTTGAGCCACTGTATATATCCCCGTGTTTTAATCAAATATGCTCAGTACACTTAACATACACATAATTTGTAATATTTTATCATGACTCAATTCTTGGTCTTTTTGATATTAAGCAGCAACAGGATTACCAGCATCTACAAAGGCTATTATTCCCATGTGCTTTTTTGAGCCCAGCTGGATACCTGTGTAAACATTTTTTACTAAATTGTCCAAAAGTACATATAGATTTATTTCCTGTGGACTGCAGTTCATTTAGGACCTAACAGTGTTATATGGATGACGTCAAATTTTTATTAGAAATTAATGGTATCTACTGAATCACATTTTCTGGTCAAGATTTTCCTGCTGAAAACCAACAGGGCTGTGTACTACGACACCCATTCTGAGCTCTGCAGGTGATGACAGTCTGACTTGATACCATTGCTTGGATGGAAACTTCAAATATTGTACCTGGTGAGTTCCTAGATCCAATCTAAATCCATCTTTTTCCCTACGAGGTAACTTTTATGTAGTACCTGCCACACCAAAATGACTGGTTTACATGGTCATAGACGCATTGAACTGACTAGGAGGATTTGATTTAAATAAAAGGTAAATATAACCACATTACAAACATTGCACCACCTCTTGGCACTTTGTTTAAATGGATGGAGCTAAAAATTACAGACAGTACAAGACTGAGCTTACACAAACAGAGATTTTCAGTTTGCAGAATAAAGAGAGATTGTAATGTTAACCAGAAATCATAAGTTACACGAGACACAGCCCCTAACCTATCCCAAGTATGCCAGCCGTTAATTTGTCTCAAGTTCCTCACAGCTCTCAACAAATTTTTCTGTCAGTGCCATGCTATGTATTTAATCGCTCATTTCCTGTTACAGAATGCAATTTAATATATTATTAGGAAAGACATTTGGGCCATCAGTTGTTAACCTTCTGCCACGTTTGACTATTTTCTGTCTGCACTAGTCTTCAAATCCCACATAGAATTTTGTTCCTCCCTGAGGATTACTTTATTTAATAAACTCTCAGGAGGTATTTCAAAAGCTTTGAAAGCCCTGGTAAATCCAGTTTTAATCCATTATTACACTGGCATAGAAGTAATTTCTGTACAGTAGAAAGTCATAGTTTTCCTCTGCAAGTGCTCTGCTGGTCAGTCTTCCATGCTGGATTCACCCAAAGTGGATTCATCTATTTGTCACTGTTTCAATCATTTTACCTCCAAGCTTTCTAGGATCATCCCTCTTTCTTTTCTTTAAAGAAAAAAAATCTCCCTGCTCTTCTCTTCAGTGGCCAATTAAACAGCTGTGAAAAAACACATTAGCAAAACAACCACTTCACTTAAAAATCTCCTCAGACTTGTTGTTCCTTACCAAAACCACCACTGGTCATCTGCCCAACAGTACCTTGGTCTGAAATCCATGCAGAAAGGTCCAAAAAAAAGACATGATAATTTCTAGAATTAAGACTGGTGCAAAGTAATCATTTAGACCATCTGAAGCATATGTTTTTCACCAAGTGAAGCAGCTAATTACTGATATTCTAGCTGACTCACCAGTTCTTGTTTCCTGCAACTAGGACATTTAAATAAACCTAGTATCTCCTATTATCTTATTCCAAAGTTATCTCTGCACCCCAATTTCAAGTGCCTACACTACAGTTTGAAATTATTCTTAGTAGGTTCCTTTTCATTTTTTAAAGTAGAATGCCATTTTTGTCCTCAAAGTTTACACTTATTTGCTAGTCATCACAGTCCCAGGAGTCTCTCTCAGTTGGTACTTTCAGTCTTCAAAGATGCCACCAAATGTAGCAATGGTTGAAAGACTTGGTCCAATACCTAAGCTACACCTCCTGATCTAAAGTACAAATGGCAGTATGCATAACAGCCCCAATCTTAATTCTTCCACTGAAGCCAACAGCAAGATATGCATGTACTTCAGTAAAAGGGCAGCTCTAACACACTTTCAATTCACTAATTCTATTTATTAAAATTGTTGTAATTTAAGCAGGTATGAAACATCTTTTCGGGATTACACATTTTAGTCGTTACCAGACAATGAACACTGGGAGATGTTCCCAGCATAAATAGGAATAAAAATTAAAATTCTAAATTAAATGTCTTGGAACAATATAAAGTATTGAGACCTGATTGGAGTGTCAGGCAATTACAGGAGAGCAGTTCAGATGGCCAAGAGGTAACATGAAAACTTCAGTCACGTTTTCAGAACCTGAATGAAGTTTTCAGTACTGGCATGACTTCAAAAGGGAACAGAGATTTTTCCACAGGCAAGGCTTATCCTTACTGTTTCCACGAGTCTGCAGTTGAAACAGGTTGTAAATACCTTGGGTAGAAGGAATTCAAAATACACTTGAGCAGTTTTCTAAACTAAATTAGAAAGTTTATACCTCTGAAAAACAACTGTTGAAATAATCTCAATGTTTACGACAGGTAGGCAACAGTATTTTTTACTTTGGAGGTCCTACTGACACTTAAGCAGAGTAACCTGCACACTTGCTCCTGACATTGTCATTCACATGGAACACTGTCATATTAAATTCATTGCCATGAGTAATCTCATGAAACCCATAATATTTTCCTTTAAATGAGGGTGTATGTACAGGTAGCCTACTATATTGCCAGGATAATCAATTTGTCAAGAACAATGGTATCGGATGCTGGATAGCTTGAGTATTTATCAAGCTATCAAAATTTCTCAAAAAAAAAAATACAAGGGCATTTACACTGGCTTCTCTAGGGATTTGATAAAGCACTGAGATGCACTGGAAGACAGAACCTGAATACCATGTGCATCACTAATCCTTCAAGCTTAGCATCTTTTTTGTGTCAGTGATAAGTCAGAGGACAGTAGTGCTGTAACCACACATGAAGAGCCCAGCGCTGTTCCACAAACAGAACTATTCCCTTCCCAGCTCTGGACTGTGAGGCACAGAGGAGAATACACTATATTGAAACAAACACTTTGTCTAAAAGTACAGTAAAAATGTTAATAGCTTAAAACATTGTCCCTTGGTAACGCTCTGCTCAAAGCGGCTCTATAAACACACTGTGTTCAGTGGCTGAGTAAGAAGTGCACCTGAGATGGACCACTGCTGATTACGATACAAATGTAGTGCATTTAAAAAAAACAAAGCTCTTTTCCATTTGTTTGGCCCTCTCTGTTACTTTTGTTATACGGAGCACCACGATGTGAGCCACCAGAGCAATGGAGGTCGAGCAGTCCTCCCATCTGACAATTTCCTTTGCAGGTTTGCCTCCTTACACTTTAAGGAAGAATCTAATTTCCAAACCTACAGGCAGTCCATTTAAAACACGTCTTTCCATTTTGAACATATACCACTTGCAGCTTGTGCTTTGAGGACATGCAATGATGTTTAACCCTCGAAAGGCAAAAGCTCAGCATATTCCACTAAAAGCTGATAACATGCCCCAGGTTTGCATTTGCAACATAGGTATCTTTATGAAATTTTGATTTCACAGTGCTGTAGATACCGCATGCTAAGTGTAACTCTTCCTCCAAAAAACCCCTTTAAGAATCCTATCCTATTTTTCTTTTCTTCTAAAATAGTGGATCCAGTATTAGACCATTTCAATGTTAAACAGTTTGAGATTTCTTTCGTCAGTGTATTCATGACAATGCATAAACGAATTAACAAGAATTAAGATAATTTGCCCCATTTGGATCAGCTTCTATTTTGTATTCACACAGCCTCTATCAAGGGGACTAATTTGGAAGAACAGCAGAGTGTAATTTCTTCCTGTTCACAGAATTGGTTAGACTCAGCATGCAACCATTTCCCTATCAGTTTTCTAAGAGCTGTGTTTCCAAAGAGTATATCCTTAATCTTCCTGGAATTCTCTGGGTCATTACCATACCTATTTTTTCCCTAATATATTTCCATTATGCATCAGTGTAAAAGATTATTTTAACCACTTGCTATTTAGGAAACTATCAAACAAGTCTATTTCATAGACAATGATGCTGGAAATCAAACATCAAGAAGCATCTAAAATTCCATATAGCACCAAGTTGTCAAATACTTACTTGTTTTTCAGAAATGTAAAATAAAAGTCTGGACAGCTAAACTGCCATATTAACAGCAGCACAGCATGCTTCCAAGTATTTTGACCAACACTGTGACAGTACTGAAAACTGACCACAGACTGCAGCAGCAATGTCAACAAAAGCAAAACACTGACTTTTCTTCAGTACGACATCCACACTCCCTACAGCTCCAGGCGCCTTCAAACTACATTTCATACTACAGGTATAATTTTCAAGCACCTGTTGCTTGCCCATTTCTGCATTCTCAAGCGTGTATGCTTGCTGCATAGCAGGATTTCACGTACTCAACCACACAATTTTAAAGCGAAAGTCACAAGCATGCTTACAGTATGCATTAAAATGTGAAGCACTACGTATTCGCAACTTTGAAATAAGCGTGAATTTTAAGTACTCATCAAGCTCTTGAAGATGGTGTTAATAGTACTTTGATGTCTAAGATGTTCTACAGATAAGGCAAGCTACAATCTTCAGTTTTCCCTCCTCAGCATGCTGCAACCAAACTTCATGTGCAGTATGACATGGGAATACCCAGACAAGGAAAGGCAGGGCTGGACACGGAGTTACCATGGGAGCTGCTGGGCAGTTAGCAAACACCCCTGCTGAGCCCGCTCGCTCATCTTTCCTACACCAAACACCCCCCAAAAAAACAAAGTCTTCACAAACATTTAAACACCACATTTTACATCGAATTTGCCTGTTCTCAGCTGTTACAGCTCAGATAATGCCCAGAACCTTATTAAAACTCACAGCTTTCAGTACGTGAAGCAGCAGTGAAACCAGAGCCAAGGCACTTCGTGCCAAGGTGGCAGCATTGGCAGGGCAGGATTTCTAGGACTCATTCCTCCCGCCGTGGCTGTTTAGTTACCGCAGCCAGGAAGAACATGTCAAGCGACACTTACTTTGCTCAGGCTGACAGAACAGCCAAGGTGGCCGCAGAAGAAACTACAAACCGGTTTTGGCCTCAAGCCTATCAGTCCACAACCAGGAGCGACTCTAACGCCTAATGCAGGAGTGAAGCAAAGAAATCAATTCTGTTGCTGCCTCCTCACGCAAATCTCCCACCAGCTCCTTAAAAATCAACACTTTCCTAATAAATATAAATACTGAGAGAACAGTCCTTCCTTCAAAGCAAAGACAGGGTGAACATTAAGGTCAACCTGAAATTAGTCCTACTAGTTTAAATTTCACCAGTGTGAGACTGTGTTTTTTGCTTCGGATAAAGAATATAGAAATTGACATACCACATTTGATAAGCAACTAATTAGCCTGGCATTTTCTCTTTAGAATCACCAAGTCTGTAATGCTTTCAAATAAAACAATACAAGAAATCTTATACTGAAGAGTTGCAGAATAACACCTTCTACAGAAACTCTTCTAAGGCTGGGTAATTAGTTACCAACATTGAAACCTTCAAACTTCAGATGTTTTAGGCTTATTAGACAGGGAAAAATCGCAAGAAAAATAAATTCTATTCAGCTACTGAGAATCACAGCAGATTCGTTACTTCTTGAAGATATGCTACCAGAGAATTCGTTGCTAAGACAAGTTTTAAATAAGCTAAGGATCTGAAGGCCATCTCCAACACTATAAAATTCAGAATTTCCATTCTTTCACAAATCAGTAGAGACACTTTCCTGATGTTTTCTTGTCCCGATATCTCAACCTCATTGGGGATTTGCCCCTTCCCGCCCTGCAAATGTCCCAAAATTGAAAGCAGATATGAAAGGTGTGCAAGGAAAACAAATCGTCCTTCTTCCTCAAAGTGTTCAACCAGTGCAGTTTCCCTGACTAAAGGCAAATGCAACAGAATGTGTTCCCTAATTAATGGAGAGACATGTTCTTAGCGTGCTAAAGTCAGAATTGCTCGAATATATTACCCCACCACATAGCGTAGCAGCATAATTTAGTCCTTTACGACAGGCTTAGGGAAGAGTACATACTTTTACAGTACTTGTTGAAGTATGCGCTGATGCATATGTTTGTGAAGAAACATGGATTTATCTTGTTCTGCCCATATAGATTTCTTCTATTTAATGAATAGGTCATTAGGATAACAATAGCCAAGTCCTATTACTTACATTCAAAACAAGGCCTTTCAAGGCTGATATTGTCTGATCTCAACATACTAACTCGCAAGTTTTATTTTGATTTTCTTTGGGGCTTTGGCCTTACAAGGCATCCAGATGCTACATATAACACCTTGTTAACGCATGCAGCATACACATACACATTCATTTTCCTATGTTGAATAATGAAATAGAAAAGAAAAAAATCCAGAATGTCATTATGCCTTGAATCTTCATTCCAAGTGGCCACCAGTATTATTTACAGCAGCTGTTTGACCTTGCTAATTTGCACTTGCTGGAAGAGTGTCCCAGAGATTCCCTCAGAAATTAGGCAATACAGAGTGATCACTATGCTCCAAATTCTGTGTTTACGTGCCTCTTCCCTATTTACTGGTATGTTCTATCAGTACCATTCACAGAGTTCAAGGAGGACTTAAAACACACCCCTATTCGTTAAAAATCCAATTACAAGCTTATTCCCCAGTACTGACATGCTACCAGAGGATGCAGAGGATTTCAAAACCAAGGGTCAGACTTAGAGCTTCACTTATTAAAATGCAAGGTAGTTTCAGGAGCTGAGCAAAACATTTCAGTGAATATTTTGTCAAACAGTTCAAAGAACCAAGTCTTTTTAATGAACTCTAATACAATAATGAAAAAGGAGATGATAATACATTAGAAGTGATTCAAACATCTCAATGGTTCAGCTGCTTTTGCCATTCATATGCCAGCTGCCTTTCTTGCCCCTTAAGGCCAGAGTCTTTCTGCTTATTGCAGCAACATCAAAAAACAAACAAACATGAAACTGTAACTCCCTGGAAAATTTAATCTCCACAAGGGTGATTCTATGCTCAGCAAAATGAATAAATCACCGATATTCTTACACTTTCCTGGTATGAAGTATCTCTCAGAGAGGAAAAAAATCCACAGAAAAATGTATAAACATCAGAAACATCCAGCCCTTCACACCAGCATTCCATGCGGGGTCAGCTTTCCATGCCATACTGCTCTACAAGCCCTTGTAATGAATGTGACAGCAAATGCTTTGCATTACTCTTTTTCTGCTCATATGGAAATGGGATCTTGGGGAAGTAATGTAAGTGGCTATCCTGGCATTAACTAGATTCTTTTTTCCCCACTAGGCCATCTGTTGAAGAAAAGATCACGGAGGTCCGTGCCTCAGCTCCTTGTGAAATTCTGGCAGAGGGGTATGGACGCCAGCTGAATTCCTGACACAGCTATTCAGTTAAATGAAACAAAAAAGGTTGTTGTGGGGGCGTGGGGGGGAATTACACAAGCTCGTAAGTCACCACCATGAGAACGGGCTGAGGAAAACCTTGTACAAGTGGTTTACCCAGTAACATGGACACTTTTCTCATTTATGAATTATTCACCATCCTAGCTTGACACCTTTGACTTTGTTTGGGCTCTGTAATAGTCTGAATCCTGTATGTGGCATTTTTCAGCTGATGGGTTACTCACTGTTCATTTCTGCTCATCACAACATGTGCCTCTAAGCAACAAAAGCACAGTTTCTATTCCTGGATTGGATTGCTGAGCCTTTTACAAGCAAGGACAACTGCTTCCACAACAAACAGCAAATATCAGACAGATCTTTTCAGGCAGGCACTGGAATTCTCAGTAACCAGCCATTTGCCCAAGTTTCTAAGCTTCCCACCCCCTAAAAACCCAAACCCACTCACACTGTGACTAATTTGCCAATATTTCTCTTGTTCTCTCCAATTTGATTTTTATTTGGCTTTGATCAAGAGAATATGAGGAACATCCTTAGAAATGCATGAGAATCAGCAGCCCAGGCAGGGTCTGACAGGAGTGCCAGAGAGAGCACACAAGCAGATTTTGAATGGACTGTGGCAGCTTTGGGAGCTGGAGCAGTATTTGCAGAAAAGACCTGTTTTTCCAACTCCTGAACCAATCTTTTCCTCTAGTGCAGAAAAAAACCACCAATCTTGTCTTAGGGATAGAATTAATCTGGAAAAAAACATAGAATCATTACGGTTGGAAAAGACCTCTAAGATCATCAAGTCCAACCACCAACTAACACCACCATGCCTCCTAAACTAGGCCCTGGAGTGCCAAGTCTACACCTTTTTTGAACGCCTCCAGGGTTGACGACTCCACCACCTCTCTGGGCAGCCTGTTCCAATGCCTAACCACTCTTTCAGTAAAGAAATTCTTCCTGACGCCCAATCTAAACCTCCCCTGACGCAACTTGAGGCCATTCCCTCTCGTCCTATCGCTAGTTTCTTGGGAGAAGAGTCCAACACCCGCTTCACTACAACCTCCCTTCACGTAGTTGTAGAGAGCGATAAGGTCTCCCCTCAGCCTCCTCTTCTCCAAACTAAACAGTTCCCTCAGCTGCTCCTCGTAAGACTTGTGCTCTAGACCCCTCACCAGCTTCGTTGCCCTTCTCTGGACACGCTCCAGCACCTCAGTGTCCTTCTTGTACTGAGGGGCCCAAAACTGAACACAGTACTCGAGGTGCAGCCTCACCAGTGCCGAGTACAGGGGCACGATCACTTCCCTACTCCTGCTGGTCACACTGTTCCTGATACAAGCCGCGATGCCGTTGGCCTTCTTGGCCACCTGGGCACACTGCCGGCTCATGTTCAGCCGGCTGTCGACCAGCACCCACAGGTCCTTTTCCGCCGGGCAGCTCTCCAGCCACTCTTCCCCAAGCCTGTAGCGTTGCATGGGGTTGTTGTGACCCAGGTGCAGGACCCGGCACTTGGCCTTGTTAAACCTCATACAGTTGGCCTCGGCCCATCGATCCAGCCTGTCCAGATCCCTCTGCAGGGCCTTCCTTCCCTCGAGCAGATCGACACTCCCGCCCAGGGAGTGTATAACCACAGGGAAGAAAGACACAGGAACCATATTTCCAACATACTATGTGAACAGCAATGCCTTTGAAGAATTTTAATTTTAAAAAATTGTAATAAAATTAATGCTTTGTTTTGCTTTTAAATGTTTTGCATTGGGAAGATACATTATCAACCACCTTAAAAGTATTTTTATTTTAATGGATTTTGGCTCTGAAATACTGATACAAAATCTTTAATTCAGTGCTCAATGCCAAACTTATTTTAAGGAATGGTTTAGCTAGGGGCTCAAGCATACTATTGAGCACACTGCTCGTCTCAGTTACTCCTTTAGCCTTCCATTCTGTTCTGATCCTTTTGCATCAATGTAGCCCATGTCATCACTCAAAGGTGAACAAGTGTCCTGACTGCTAAGACCCTCCGTATTTTTTCCTCCCTAAGGAGACATATTCTTGCCGCTTACTGGAATATGAACAGAAAAGAAGCTTGCCCAATATCATTACAATAGCACATAATAGCTTATGACTTAAACCAAGGTCCTACACAAATACACTTGCAAGTCATCAAAACAGGTATCTGTATTTCTAACAGATCTAACCGGGACAATCACAAGTAGCTGTGCCTTGCTATCCTCAGGGATTTTGGACAACAGCATGTCTACATTGCAAGTGTCTCCACCATCACCATCTCACAATGACACGAAAAACATTTATGTTGTCAGCTCACAAAAGAGCAACCAAGCATGGAAACACTTACAGAAGTTTTCCCTAATAGCTATTTGAAAACAAGTGCCGGCATGTATTGCAGATGCTGTTTTAAAACACATGTAAGTTTCTCAAGAAATTTTTAAATTTTAACACACTTCTAAATAGCTGTTTAAATCTTAAGGACTGTGATGTAGCCTGTGCCTTGAGGGATAACACAGCTGAGGAATAGTAAAAAGCCTAGCCTATTAGAGTTACGTATGTCACTCATCCAAGGTGATTTCCTCCTAAAATACCACAGATCCTGTCTATTCCAGACAAAACAAACAGCTCTGTGCTTGTCTACATCTTTAAATCTTGCATTATACTGTGCCATTTTTTAGTTTTTTACATGGTTTAGAGAATTCAGCTTCAGCTATAAAGTCACAAACAATGCCTCTGGCAACTTAAATCTATTTCTGTAAAACATACAGGGATATCTGCCTCCTGTAACATTTTGTTCTTCTGCAGTTTTGGTTTTCACTCAGCTTTAATTCTGCTTTTTAACAGCTGTATTTTGGATACCCAATAAAGTGAGACCAAACAGCAGCAAACCCCACCAACAGCAACATAGTTCAATTAAATCTACAAAAGTCCAGTTTGAGTGAAGCAAGATGTAGTGTACTTGCACGTGATAAACTGTGACCCTCTGAAGAGTCCTAATTCCTGTAAGAGAAATTCAGCCTCTGATGGTCTGCTTCAATGGGCTGAGGTCAAAGACTGAGGTGATTAAGACAAACTACACACCGTATTTCTACCTTTTGTGCAAAATTGAAGAAGTGAACATTGCTCAGATCAGAGTAGCAGAAGTCACAAGTCAACTGAAAGCATTTTCACTGGAATGTGAAAATCCCATACAACAACCCCCTACCATTACCTTGCCTCCATGAGCTGCTGCCATTAGAAAGCACACAATGAGATAGGAAAGCCCCGAACAGTGCAGTGGTTTTCCACCAAACACGTGAAGTGAAAGAGGCCAAGTGGCACAGTGAAATCAGCATTAATTTCTCAACTAGATAGCAGAATAAGTTGCAAGTAAAGAAGAAAGAATATATTGCAAGTAGAGAAGAACTGACCTCTTACAAGTTACTCATTTACCTCCACAAGTAGTTTCAACACCATTCCAGAGCACTTGAGCTATTTTTTTCATTTTTTTGAGATATGGGCAAGTGTTCAAAACAATCTCCTTGCCAACTCTAAAAGGCATTCAGCTATTTGCTGAGGCAGACTGAGGAAGCACAATTGCATCCTTAAGACTGCCACTGTAGATTTGGGTGCTCCAATTACACCAGTTCAGTAGAGGAAGGCTAGAGTCAGACATTCCCACAGAACGAGTCAACAGTCAAAATGGTATTCAGAACAACCTACATGGAAATTCATTAAGTTCACATACAGTCCTGCCCATTCCATCCCTCCTTGGCAAAAAATTCCTATATATGTAGTACACTCATGCATAATAGAGTACTTCAACGACTGGAAATAACCCCAATGAAAAGAAACAAATTCCACAAAATACCATTAAGTACCAAGTAACTCTCTGACCTGTGTGCTCTTGATAAATAACTTGTGTTTAGACAGGGTTTTCTGGGGACATGAAAGGAAATGCTCCTTTCCTTCTGTAGTTGTCCATAGACCTTCTCTGACCACAAGCAAGTCTAACCTGGCTTGTCTTCTGGCTCTTAATTAATAAAGGCAATTACTCTTAAATGGCAAGTATCAATTTCTGTCATTACTTAAAATTACCTCAAATGTGCACAGGTATTAAATTTCTTTTTTAAAAAGTACATTACAAACAGGCAGAAGACATAAATTAAATAAATGTGGGGCATGGACTTAACATAAGCCAGTAACTTCTCCTGGGCATTTCAAGCATATTATTTTTTCCAAATATTTAAAATAGGTTTATTGATTTATCTCACTGTTCCACTAATTCCACATTTTTAATTCTTCCCCACCTTATTTACTTTCTGCCTAGACTCCCTCATGCAGTTTGCTTTCAGCTCTCAGTATTTGTAGTGGAGTTCACTGACGATACATACCATATGTTGAAGTAGAAGTTATTCAAATCCTTTGCGACATTTAGAATGTGCTAAGACATTATGACCTTTGAAAATCACAATGAATGAAAAAGGCAGGTTGCAGAATGGGAAAAATGACTGTTCTTTTCTTGGAAAAACAACTGATAGAGGCATGTCCTTCAAGAAAAAAAATTAAATCCTCAACTGCTGCAAACTGGCCAGGCTCCAAGAAAGCCAAGAGAGGCAAGAGACACACCGAAACCACCATCTGAGAATCTGGCCTGTTGGTTAAGAGGTAAATTTGAGAAAGAAAAAAAAAAAAAAATACAAAACCAAAAAACCCACCGAACAAAACTCTCATACAACGAGAAAACCCCACAAAACTCCATTTAGTTTCAGTTTAGCATAAGGATACGATGCTGCCTTTGTTATTTGCAAAGATCATAAAGTAAGCACAAATCTTCAGCATTTCTCAAGTGTAGTTCTTTCCTTGCTAATGGGATTTAAGATCTCATCCTAAGTGGTAGACCTCAAATGGCAAAGAGACACAACAAAGTTTGTGGTAAGATTACCCTATGGCAGTAAACAACCCATCTCTTCCCTAAAAATTATTCTGAAGACTCACACTTTAATCCTGGATTTCACCAAAATCACACCAAAGCCAGTACTCTACCGATGACTGAGAGTTTCTCAATGACCATCTCTACCTTTCCTAACAGCACTCCTTACTGGAAGAGGAAATGGACCATGGTAAGCAGCTCACCATGGGGCCAGTCTGCAAATTACTCCTCACAACACACTTGCAGGCAAGAAGAAAACACACTGAAAGATTAAGAGGCATTCCCAAACTGAGGGACTTCCCCAAAATAAAACTGGAGTGGAAGCACTTTAATTTTCACCACAAGCAAGACCACAGTGAGCGTACAAATTCCTTTCAGAAGAGATACACATTCTAGTACTGTTCTTGTACTGGTGAACAGGACAGTCCTTCAGCATAGGGTTGAGGTGCAGCAGTACGACTCCGTGCTGTAGAACTACGTTACGTAACGACACAGCTCTAGATAATGGTAGCCAACCCTCGTGTTTGTCGATATTACTAAGAAAAAAATTGCCTGATATAGGAAATTTAAAATTTCTTCCTACAGTAGAATAATCCTCCAAAGAGATACAACTAATCAAAGAAACATTTGCGCTGGGTATTGCACAATGTTTTCTCAAAGCAAAGTCAACTTAATCTGTGAAAGAGTCACCTGTGAGAAATGATCAAATACTTGCCACTGGAGTAATTTCAAGGGAATTNAAGAATTAGTTTGGAAACATGTTTTTTTTAAAAAAAGTTTTTTTAATGAAAGAATCAATATTTATGATTTTGTTCTATTCACCAAGATACTTATGTTAATTCTTATCCACCAAGACAAACAAGTGTCGTTCCTTCAGGACAAAGCGATGTCTTTACAGCCTGAAAAACCATCATCTGTACAAGTGAAGTGTTGAAAAATTTGACATATAAACAATAAGCATGTAGACAAGCTAATGAGCAGAATGCCTCTTAGTCAAACTAGCACCAAAAATCTGCGAAATACTCCTCCACTTCAGGAAGAACACACAGACTGGCCAGATGTAATGTTTAGGATATGCAGAATGTACCAAACGCATTGTTTTGACTATGACTGCAGTCTAAATGGATGCTTAACATATAATTAAAGCAGTCAATTAAAAAGATAACAGAAAACAGAAAAACACAAGAGTGCCATATATGGTACCATGTATACTGAAGTAAACTCATACAAAAAGGAAACTTGGTTTCGGTTCTTTGCCTTCAGCCCTACTGTGTATTATTTTTGTCACAGTGTTGCATATCATATTTCCTTAATAAAGAAATGTAAGCAAACTCATTTAAGTTCTGTAGCTGGGAAAGGCTGAGTAAAACAACAGGACTAAAGCACATACTGGAGCACTGTCACTACTGAGTGAACCCATAATCACTGAAGAGCTGGGACTGATGAGTAGGACCGTTGGAAATTAACTTCAGGCAATAAAGTTTCAGTTTTAATCTCTTTCATCTTAAATTAAAAGGAGTATGTTTCTCTAGAAACTTTTATTCTACTGGAGAATGAATCCTTCTGTAGCCTTTTTAGAAAGATTACATACAGTTGTTAAAGTCCAGTGCTTAGTATTGCAGATATTGAGCAAGGCTCAAACAATCTGGGGTGTGTATAAAAGTGTATTTGCAGAAGCACCTTTTTGAATGGGATGCCTGTGTCTTCAGAGAAGCGTCTACTAAGAAAATGTAAAGAATGCTACACCTCTAGAACTACCACACAGAAACTTTTGGGGGGAAGGTCCAGTTTAACAGCAACATCAAAGTAATGCTCATTTTTCAGTATAACTTCAGAGTCTTTCGCCCCTCTTCTTCCACTCTTTAGCCTGGATTTTCATTAATGATCCCAGTAGCCACATGAACTGTAAAATCTCCACTCTCCAATACTATTCCAACTAAGTGAGAAGAGTTTAGATGTTTAAAACACTTTTGCAAAGAAAGTCTGGGACTTTTTGATGGCGTAAAGGGCTGGTGGAAAGCCACTTCCCTCTTCCTCCCCATACTGAGAGTTACAGCTTAGCTAATGTTTTAAAATTAGTTAGAGCATTTACCCTACTCTTCTCCTTGAAAGCCTCTATTTGATGTATTTCTCTTTACTCCAAGGAATTGTGATTCATGTGACAGCCCTCTCTCACTTCAAGTTCACAATGCCTTGTTCTTAAATGTATCACCAGCTCAGATATTCCTGTAGGATCTGCCCATTTTATTTCCAGCAGAACATCTTTCTAATTCAATGAGGCCCCCTGTTAATCGCTTTTCCCACCTCTATTTTCTAAAGGCTATTAAACCTGTATTTTTCCAACCTCCCTTAATACTTTTAGATCCTCAGGACCCCAGACCATTCCAGTTTGACCTTTGCTTCATCCTCATCTCTTTTCTAACTGCCTTTCTATAATAGGGTGAGTTGTGAGTTCCACTTAATACAGTCACCTCAGCAGCCCTGAAGAGACAGCTAGAATTTTCACTCATTCTGCTCATCCATTTCAGAATTTGTTTGCTTTTTATTGTGCTTTTAATGCTGCTGAGCAATGCATTAAACGCATCAGCTTTATCATTTATAACCCTTTTTTCTATTACTCCCTTTTTTTTTTTCTCTTAAACTGGATGATTACTTATATTCCCCTTGTTTTCAGCTCTTACAGCTTCATTGCCTTACATTTATCTAGAACTCCCCAATCATATATTGTCCTAACCTCTAGGCCGGAACAAGTACTAATCTTTTTTATTCCTTTGATTATAAATAACATTTAAAAAAAACCCCCTTAAGTCTGTATTTTCAGCATCTTGCTACAGAGTTCCTAGTCACATCCCTGTAAGAAATTCCACACGCCAATTCTAGGAGTTACCATTT
>WAAD01031161.1:25830-64513 GCA_013389945.1 Fregata magnificens
AAATTCTAATTGATAATTTTTAATTTTTTTAAATTGCTACTTCAGAATAAGGGGGGAGAAAACTAAAAATACTGTTATTAAGCAGTTGGTCACAGAAGCTGTATTTCTGCTAAGAGACCGAGATGCATTTGAGCATGCCTGGCAGCTCTGGTCCTCTAGTCAAGGGTTCCCCAGTTCTGCTTCAGCAAGGGAGGATTTGCTGAAAATTACAGCTTCCTTTTGGTCTAGTTTCCTTCCCCCCAAAATAAAGAAATTGGTGGGAGTGCCCAGTCTCATCTTGATGTGCAGAATTAGGATATACAGAGACTCTGAACCACACTGTATAGACAAAGTTTGTGTGTGATGGTATGTCTTCGGTAATATAGATGCTGTGATTAAAAGCAAACTCTTGTGCTCTTTATCTGTGCAGGTGGTATGCTGGACATACTGAGCCATATCACTAGTTTCCTATCGATATGAAATGTATAACATTTAAATCTAAGAATAATAAAGTATAACTATCAGAAGTACAAATATATTTTGCATCAAAGCTCAAATAGCTTTAAAAAACATTCCTGAATGTCCTATCACATCTGTTCTCAGGGTTCTCTGATTCTGAAGATTTTCCTTTTTAAAATTTGTCTTGTAAAACTTAAGCCAGGTTCCTAGCTTTGAACTGGAGAAGGGGAAATCCAGCTGCATTTACATTCATATAAAAGGAGTGTCTCCCTTAAGTGCTCAGCACTATAATCCTTAATTTCAAGGTAAACATCTGCTTCTTCACAATCTTAGTCTATACACCTGTGAACAGATCACATATTGTCTCTAGGACAGGTCATTACACAATGAAATTTCATGGCAGTAAAGAAGTAAAGGAACCAGGAGTCAACCCAGTAGGTGAGCTGCTAGCCTACCAGATACCAAGCCGCTGAATGAGATGACTAAGTCTGATTCTGTTCATTTAATTTGTGGGAGACTGAGTTTTGATAAGGCAGCAATATAGGGACACATGCAGAATCCACAGCAGCCTATAGTCCCTTTGTTCAACTGATTAAATCTCTACTTTTTAATATTTCCTGGAGCTGAGACTGTGAGAGCATAGGTGCCAACGGGGCTCTGTTCCACCACACCCAGCAAGAGAGGATTGCTCCCAATTACATTCTGCTCTGCCGAAATCTCACTTAAGGTCCTCAGAACATATTTTTATCTAAAGCACAGGGGACACAGGGCAAATGGCGACACTTGCTACAAAACACAGGAGACAAATCTAGTTCCTCATGAAAGAAAACAACAAATTTACAACTAAACAATTACTTGTAGTATATTTATCCTAATCTCTCAACACACAAATGTTTTCAGTGACTTGAGGCAGACTGTTTCGCTAGTAAGAGATACAAACCGTCAGGAAATGGCAAAAGGCAATTAGTAAATCACTATCTCTTTTGTAATCACTGATGAAATTTCCATTTTTTTAATCCCCTATTGCTCATTCCCCCAAACAAGCAAGACATCACCTTGAAAATGAATGCAATTAATTATATTAGCTGAAGCTTTTAAAACAGAATGGCTTCTCATTTACATTCCTGGCAGAAGTTCAGTAAGGTTGCACCACTGTAACGTTGACTGACTGCAGTTATACCAGTATCCTGAAAAAAACATTTTTAATGTTCATTATGGGATTTTTAGAGCCGAGTACTTTGAACTGTTAGGTATTATGAAGTAAAGCTGCAGTGAAGAGACTATGGAAAAGATAGTCTACTGTGCGTTTAGAGAAGCTGGAACCATTTCCTTCACTTCTGCACCAAACTCTCCATTACTTCTAACTAATAAAAAATTAGCTGAATTCTCTTACATGCCTGAACTAATTATAAAGATGTCTACCAAACCTACAGTCTTTCACCTATGCACCTGAACACTTGCCCTCTCTTTGTGCAGCCTCAGCCATGTTAGTATGAAGTGACTGCATAGCTTATTATTTGCGTACAGGGGTTTCTTGATTTCACTTGGGTATCAGTGTAGCAGTGGCCATCACAGGACTGTTGTATTGCCTTAACAATATAGGCTAAAAGTAACCAACACAATAGAAACTGTTACACTGTCCTGGACAACAGAGCTTTTGTAGCAAACTTTCAATTAGAGACAATAAATGAAGGCAACAGTGATCATGCATGTATTTTTTAAAACATAATTGGTTTGTAAAAACATTCTTATTTACCGTGATGTAAATAGTGAGAAAAAAATGTAGATTGGTGTTTGGATCTCAGGTTGCAGGATGAGGTAATGGCAGAAAAAACATGTAATTGCAAATTGGCTACACATTCTACAGCCCTATAATAATTCTACTGCAGAATTACGCTTCTACCATAGATGCACGAGAAGGCTCAGCTATGGTCCAAGCATGGCCAGTAGACAGAGGTACAAAAGGGAAGCACTACATTTCTCAACTCAAACAAGGAAACCCCTACACAGTCAACAAACTTCCATGAGTAAGTGTATGTAAACTGAATGGAAAGACTTAAGTCAGTGCCCTAAAAACACCTATTAAATAAAGTATGGAATAGGCTGTAAGGTTGGTAAGTTTTTATCACTTTCTCTAAGCTCAAGCAGATGTACGGAAGTACAAATGTAAAATACACAGCATAGTATTCGTGCTTGTAGAAAATTTGCCATAGCCCACTGAATTCTATACGGGCTATTACATTGTACATTTATGACCCTGATGCATGCTTCTCAGATTTCGTATCTGAACTTAAGAAAGCTTTATCGTATGATATTTATCATCAAGTGAGATAATACTTACTGCCTTTACTTAAAAAAGGTAAGCATAGAGCTGTCAGGTGACTAAAAAAACCTACTGTTGGTCACATTCCTTTAATTAAAAGTAGTAGGGGAGAATCATTAGGCTGATTTCAATTTGAGCAAAGAGTTAATTTCAGATAGAAATGTTGGTGACTTCTCTTTTTCTACAAAAGATGGAGATTGAGTCCTTATGAAGGACTTGAGGCAATGCTTTATTTTTAATATGGAAGGTATAGACTCTTTATTTCAGAGGATGTTGGTGATTCATCTGTTTCTTAAGCCTCTCTCAGACAAAGAGAAATAGAAATCTAAACAGATAGCTGATAAAATAAGAAAGCCAAAATAATTCTGCGTATTACCTGTATTGGAAAGGCTCTCACAGAGCAGTGCCTGGATCCAAACGAGAATTTCTGAGCAGTTCACACTTGTCTTTGAGCCAATACCAAGATTTTAACTCAATGTTTTGATCTCTCTGCTTAGAGAGATGTTTAAGGAGACTAAATATAACCTAGAACCTGCAGGCATGTGATGTATCAAGTTTAGCAATGGGCCAGACTAGATGTGAAGCTATAGCCTGGACTTGTGCTTGCCAGGATCTCACAACAGGTGACGAGAACGTCAGTTATTTGTTTTAAACCACATGTATGAAATGATAATATCTTTAAGATGATAAAATGAAAAAAAAGTTAAGCTTTTTGTCCTAGCAGACTACAAATTTACAAAAATGGATGTGAAGACAGAAGAAAGTCTGGAATGCAAGGAATGAGACAGACTAAAGTTACTTCATATATTTATAACCTCTCAACCTGGGTAAGCCATTTTAATGTACGGTACACTATGACCCCCACTCTGTTCTGTCTCATAGGTTATTGGTTCTCACCCTGTGTCTTATTCAGGTTGCAGTACAGGGCAGCAGGGAAGTCTCTTAAGCACTGTAACACTGACTCTCCTCTTGGAACAGTCATAGACTTCTGCTGTACATCTAAGAATATAAGACAGAACTCCTGTAACTTAACCCCTGGTTAGTTTTATTTTTCTGAAGACAGGCATGTCTCTGTCAAGCAGCCTGGACCACTACTGCGTGGAAGAAGATCAAGACATGCAAAGAGAGAGGGCAGACTACTTATTCCACAGATGCTAGCTTAGCTTGATAAGCTCATGAGCAAGATGAGCTAAAATGGTAATCACAACAAAGCTCCATTTTTCCAAAATATGCATGACTTTTAAACTATTGTATATAGCTAAAACACACATCTGCCGACACTATGCACCTTGTAGTACATCCCTCTAGATTTCACGGGAAGCCAGATCTCACACTGGGGATGCACAGTAGGGATGGAAGCCGAGATAGCAAACTCCAGTTAATGGAAGGTTTGGAGGGTCTGAGGCACTGCCTGCAGGAGAAAGGTGGCAGACTATTGTAAAAGCGATAGACATGAAACCGTATCCTAACATACTGGCAAACTTACTCCACCTGGAAACTGCAGGTTTAAGAACACAAAACCCCTTCAGGGGAAGATTAGTGTAAGACCCCTGAGGCCCTAAATTATAGTGGATTTGGGTTTTGAGGGAGTTTGTCACCATCTAGAGGGAAATTTAGTATGACCACTGAAGCTCTGAGATGCTGCCTTACCTTACTAATCTACTGTTAAAAGTTCAAATACTTGGGGAGTAAAAGGTTTCCTCTTCAAACACAGGATGGGAGCACAAACTTTTTCCTGTTCTAATAAATGAACAGTTTGAATAGAAGATATCATGCTTAAAGTTTAAAAAAAAAATCAAAATAAACAGCAGTACTGTGATTTCACAAATCAGGCCAAATATGCATCCTCACAGTCCACCCTGCCCAAACACTAAAGCATCAGGGACAGAGAAAGCCCTATGTATAATGGCTCTTACTTATTTTACAGTGAGTTACAGCTCATTTAGAGCAGCACACTAATTAATAAAATCAGAGGCAAAAGTTTCAGAAGTCTCCCAACAGCACACATTAGCATATATTGCCAAGAGACTTGATAAAGTTCAAAGCTTATCTTGTAGCCTGCACGCTCCATGTTTGCTCAGAGAAGCAGCTGCCCAAGTGATCTCCCTTCTTCTTAAAGAGCAAAATTAAATTAGATTAGATCATCTTCTCTCCCTTGTAGAATTAAGATCATGCTATAAAAACAAGCAAATTAGCTTTTGAAATCCTGTTTCTCACTTAAAGGTTACAAGGCTGAGGAATGCTTTCTGTACCAATTCAGCAGAGTTGCAACAGAGTGTGCATGGCCTGTTTTCCTAGCAACCTGAAGGAAACAGTTTTACAGATCTGTGTCTGACTGGACTTGAGGCTGTGAGTGACAGAGAATCCTGAGGGATGAGGCCAAAGAAGAAGGGAACAAAGGAGAAAAGGAAAGGGATGCAAGGTCTTGAGAAAAGTCACCTGGAAATGGTGTAGTAAGAGCTGCAGGAGCAGAGAGTTTTGAAAGCTTCTTAGTTTGTTCCTATGTAAAAACACTTCTGAGAAAGAGGGAAACTTAGTTCCTAGACAAAATAAGATAAGGAACATGAACGTTGTATGAGAAGAAAAGCTCAGAACATAAGGAAAAAAAGTAAAAATATAGGGAACAGGATTGTTTGGACTTGAAAGCTGAAGAACAAAAAATGTTTATGGATGGCAAATGGGATGGAGGGTGAAGAGTTTTAGTTCAGATATCACAGTGATGCCAGATGCCATATAAAAATCAAACAAATACATAACAGTGAATGAAGATCAAAGGTGGCCATACAAAAGAGATCCTATATTTAAACTCTAGTTTCTAGAGCTGAATCACTGCACACCAAGCTGTGAGGTCAGTTGGCACAGACGCAATTAAACAAGCTTATAAAAATGTGTCCCCATTAAATTACCATGCTGCAGCAATTAGACACACTCCAGAAGACCATCCTATGCAATCTGTTCTAGATGAACAGCTAATGAGAACTAAGCTAAAACACTTTTTTTTCTGGTTATGATTCCTCCTTTGAATATTCCCATAACTATGCTGCTAAACAACTTAAACCTATAAAACTGAAAGGGGGAAAGACATTTGTCTGTTATGGACAGATGGAGTAGTAAAACTGGCCATGAGAATGCACAGCAATATCCATGGTACCTCTTCACGCACTCACCCTAGCCTGCATCAAATTTAGCAAGAAGTTAATTTAGCTTATAGCTTTTTTTTTTTTTTTTTAAATACCTTGACTATATCCTGGTTAGGCTGGGGGTGAGGGAGAAGGTGATTTGGTTTTTATTGCCAACATTCTTCACAGCTTGATTTTCACTACCATAACTGGAGCAGATTAAAAGATGAAGATGGTACTGGGGGAAAAAAGAAACACAAAAAGTCTCACATGCATGGAAAACAAAACAGGGATGGAGTGAAATAGAACTTCTGAAGTGTTTACACTTTCATGTGGTATCTGAACGGTGAATAGCTAAGCCTGAGTTTACGGGGCAGACTGACTTGTGAGAAGGTGTCACTAACAGTTATCCTGTGAAAATGTTAATCACACTGCTTAAAGAGTTACTAACTTGAGTGTTAAAGATGTGTGGTATAGAAGTAAATTAAAAAATGGAAGGACTGCATAAACTTTCAGTACATAAAACATTTGTTCTAAAGCACCTTAAAATTTATCAGAGAAACAGCTCCGCTCTTTCATGGTTTTGAAGAGGGCAGGCCACTCGCTGCCTCTAAGCTTGTTCTTTCAGCATGCTTCCACACACAGCTTATGCCGCTGCGTGTGCCCGAGGCATAGCGGGAAGATTGGATAAAACATCTGTTGAGATTACGGCCTGGCTCAGCTAACATCCATACAAGGCAATATATGGTATTTTCAAAGATCAAAGGGATGTAGTCAGATCTTCAGCGTTAAGTATAGTCTTGTTTTAGAAGAATTAGATAAACCAAGGAGGCTCTTAGACACCTGAGCTGTGTTGTAGGTTTCCTATTCTGCTTTCCTTAGAATATCCTTCTGATCAACACTGACATTTCCTTCATATTACCCTCATGCTTGCACCATAAGTAAACCCAAGGTATAAGACCAGAAGAAAAAACTGTTTCCACAATTAGAAATATAAACCCTCTCTATAGTGACAGTGAAGCATCTTTGTTCTGTCTGTATGAGGCCTACCCCAAAGAACCAAGCGTGAGTACTGCAAATAAGGGCTTGACACCTCTCTGTATTTACAGACATTATACTAATAAAAAGCCGAGCATTTCTCAAGGTAAACGAGGGCCCCAAAGGGCTTGTGTCACAGCCTGAAATGTCTCAATTTTCTGTGAATTCCCTGTGACTTGGCTGGTGCCATTTTCACTGCAGCTGCTCATTCAATTGAGAGTTCACATCATGAAACATGACAGAGAGAAAAAGAGCCGATGAAAATTCAGTGAATACAGCTTTTCACTTGAAAAGATCCTCAAACACATACAATTGCTTTATTTTGCTTAATTTTCAACATTCATAAACATAATTGCATTTATTTTTCTAGTCAATACCAAAAACAAGTGATAATTTGTAATACTACAACTTTCATCTCAAAGGAACACAACCACAACAGTTTCTACTCCCTTCTAAAAGAGGTGAATGATACGGAGGAGGCTGGATTGCCTATGCGGGAGATGCATACATTATTTTTCCCGGTAAGAATATCTGAATATTGTTGCTATCAACTTCCTTTTGTACATGCATAAATGACTTTCAGAAAATAGGCTTATTTAAAGCCAATATTTTTCATGTACCAAATTACACGCACTAGATATCTAACACTGGGAATAGCAAATGCTAATATTTCCTAAGCATAAAAATGAACTCTCTTTTCCCCACAAATTCCCAATAGCAACAGTTCTCAGTGGAACTAGTGAACAGAGGTTGATATTACCATTCCATCCATTCAATCTGTGTCCTTCTAACTAAATAGTGAAGTATTTGAAAATCTAGACCGTGTACACTGCTCATTATGAATCCTCATCCTGTTTACTTTGAAGCTGGTGGAAAGACTTCCAGTTAATTCACTATACACTGAATTGGGCCTATGGTAAAGAAACAGCATTAGTTAAATAATTCATAACACTGGAATCTTAGATACTGTACAACAGCTTTGTACTCAGATGCTGAGAGTCTGTTAAGCGGTGTGATGGTTTTGTGATAGAATAAAAAAAAAAAAAAAAGAAAAAAAGGAGAAAGACGAGAGTTCACTGGGAAAAACAAGACAAATGGGGAAAAGAAGTAGTGCATTAGCCAGACAATCCATGGCAGTATACAGTTTCTGTAAGAGATTATACCCAGTTTCCACTGAATTTAAGGGACTTCAGGAGAATTCCACTGACTCCATGTTAAGCAACTGCAAAAAGCTGAAAATTCATACAAGACAGACTTAGCAAGGCTCTGCTGTTAAAGCACATGAGGGACTGAGCAACAACCTTAACTACGCTTTTTACCTTTCCTGTATTCTGCCCAGCCTCTACTTTGAATGCCTATTTAATGCCTCGCTTTCTAGGATCAATCCGGAGGAGTAATTTTGCCTACAATTTCCTCAGTGTTTCCTTTTGTAAATCCTCATCTGTCAGCATTTATCTGTCCATTCATAACCTTCTCCTTCCACTTTTCAAATCTGGTCTGTCTTGACTTTGGCCATTTGCCCCACGCAGATTTCTCAGGTCATTCTTCTCTTGGAACTTCTTTCCTGTTAGATTTTTCCATCTCTAGCTTGCTAATCAACCTTCCAGGATGAAGAAGAAATACAAGGTCCTGCATATGGGTCAGGGCAATCCCAAGCACAAATACAGGCTGGGCGGAGAATGGATTGAGAGTAGGCCTGAGGAGGAGGACTTGGGGGTGTTGGTTGATGAGAAGCTCAACACGACCCAGCAATGAGCGCCTGCAGCCCAGAAAGCCAACTGTATCCTGGGCTGCATCAAAAGAAGTGTGACCAGCAGGTCAAGGGAGCTCACTCTCCCTCTCTGCTCCGCTCTGGTGAGACCCCACCTGGAGTACTGCATCCAGCTCTGGAGCCCCCAACATAAGAAGGACATGGACTGTTGGAGTGGGTCCAGAGGAGGCCACAAAGACAATCAGAGGGCTGGAGCACCTCTCCTACGAAGACAGGCTGAGAGAGTTGGGGTTGTTCAGCCTGGAGAAGAAAAGGCTCTGGGGAGACCTTATAGCAGCCTTCCAGTACCTGAAGGGTGCCTACAAGAAAGCTGGAGAGGGACTTTTTACAAGGGCATGTAGTGATAGGACAAGGGGTAATGGCTTTAAACTGAAAGAGGGTAGATTTAGATTTGATATAAGGAAGAAATTCTTCACTATGAGGGTGGTGAGGCACCGGAATGGGTTGCCCAGAAAAGTTGTAGGTGTCCCATCCCTGGAAGTGTTCAAGGCCAGGTTGGATAGGGCTTTGAGCAACCTGGTCTAGTAGAAGGTGCCCCTGCCCATGGCAAAGGGTTTGGAGTTAGATGATCTTTAAGGTCCCTTCCAACCCAAACAATTCTATGATTCTACCCAATGGAGAGGAGGTTCTGTGACAAATGCCTTAAGCTTTCACTAGACCCACAACATTCCCTAATCCCATCAATTCCTTCAATATCATTAGAGTCTACCTAGTCCTTCTGAAACATTTGTTCCTACTTTAGTCACTGTTTTTCCTCTGTTCCTTAATATCCACTAACTTCACATTTATCGTGTTTAGTATCCCATCTTCACCAGAAAGATCTTCCCCATCCCCCATTCTACCCATGCACCTTGTTTACTCCTGTTCTTCCTTAAGCATGCTTCTCTTCTTGCTCTGAATTTTCTAATATGAGCAAAGGGGTATTAAATTATCACTCTGACCCTCACTATAGAAAGAATTTCCACAGAAATAAGTATTTAAAACAAAAGATCTTAGTCAAAGCTTGTTTTGTATTCTAGCCTTATTTCAATACAACCATATTTATTTCAACAGAATTTAAACTAGATTTCATCTACTTGGAAGAAACCTCTCTTCCTTCTATCCCCCAACTCCTGAAGCTTTTGAAGTTTTTATTGAGAAATGTTTTTCCATTGGCGTGGCTATACAATTCCCTAACTTGGCTCTCAAACAAAAAACAGTTTTAACACACTTGGCATCTGAACAGCATGTCCTAACAGAGCTCAAAATAATAGATTACGAAAAACACAGACTGTGTGCTAAGATGCTGAAAGGCATCAGTTCCTGCTAGAGCCAACAGGTGCTGAGAAAAATTAATATGCTTCAGTACTGAAACCACGGAGGAAAAACACGTACAACAACGGCTTTCTTGTCCTTCCTCCTAGCGTGATGCTGAATGATGTTACGGCAGTGCTTTAAAAGTGTTACGGTCTCACTAATGGTGATAATGGAAAGGTCCTGACATTCACAAACAGCTCTGTTTCTGACAGCTTTCACAGAAAAGTATCAGAAATAGACTGACAACAGTTCAAATGTACCATTTAACACATCAACGTGCAGTAACTACATGTATTCCCTACAGACAGCAATCCCTTCAGGGTCATTAAAAGGCCTTCCTAGAAGTCATTCTTTTGGATTCCTTTGATAACATTTCTTTATACCATGCATGTTCAGAGTAGGCTACACATCCTTGCTAAGCTTGATTTCAGTACCAAAGTACCACCTACACCTAAGTGGAAGTATGCTTCTGTTAACCTCTCTCAGTGGCACATAAGGAGAAATTGTCTCACATTTACAATATGAATGACAAAGTACTGAAAACTGAGATGTAATTTCCCTTCAGCAGAAGGCCTCTAGAGGGGTAAATGTTCTTAATTAAATCAACTCCTCTTGCATCTTACATCATGGAATAGTTAGCTAACTACTTAGCTTTTAAGCGTGATATTCTTAATTTACAAGTCCACAATTTCACATGTACTTAGGCCAGATAGTCCCTCACTTGTTCTATCCCATCCAAAACTAGTACACCTAATTACAAAAGAAAGGCTCTACTTGGTGTTAGAACACAGGAACTCAAGACAGAAAGCAAATATTTGGTAAGAATCACTCTTAAGACTAATTGCTTTAAGTTGTTACCTTTCTGAAATCAGTTCTGTGCAAAAGAAGCAATTGCTCATGGTCTTCATTGCTGGCTTTCCCTGCCTGAAGAAGCAAAATTGTATACTAATGCAGGTATGATTTAGTTACTGACAGCCCAGATCTGATATGAGATAGTAAAAAAATATGGGTGACAATACATTCCTCTAAAGGACAGCTAAATCCATTGCAGAGTCACTTATAGTAATGGCTTTTGGGGGCCTTATTGGATAGAGCAATTAAAAGCCATAGTGCAGAAAAAGTTCCCTCTAGTTGCTTGCAAGGTTACATTCCTGCCAAAGCTATATTCATAAATAGGCCAAAATGGTACACTTTCCCCCTAGTCTAAACATTCTCACGCACACCCACTAAAATAAATCCAGGAAACTAAGCAACCAACCCCCAAAACTCCAGTTTGTGTAAAATAGGGATGACATTCTGGAAATGGGGAAGAACTATTTACAACTGCAACTATAAAAAAGAACCCCAAAACACAGACGTGAAGCTGCACAGTAAACAGCAAAATAAAAATGCCCTGGGGAAAGCTTCCAGAGGTCCCTTTCTGCTTAGACCTTAAAAGCTGAGAAATTACTTTGAGTTCATTACCTATCCCCAGACTAATATATCTACTTGTATGGAAGTGAAAAAGTGGGGAGAAACATATTTGACTCATTCTTTGTAATTTCCCCTGCAAAAAATATTTTTTCAAGAAAAACAATATATGGACAGCTGAGGCACATTTCTTTCTCCTTCTCAGACAAAACTGGATCATGATTCATCATATACACAGTTGAATTTTAATTTATTCCTTTAACAAGTTTGTGTATTTTCTTATAAGCAAGAATTAATACACTCAGACACAAGAAAAATGTTAATTTTATTGCATCACCTTTCAAATTTACAAATGTTGAGTCTAACTCCTTTTGGCATTCATTCTAGCCTGAAGAAAAAAAAAGACAAATGTCTGACCTATGCGCAGAGGTTCTCTGTTCCTTGTAGAGGTTAACACTAACTTCACATCAGTAATCTGAACAAAATTAAAGGATCCTGCCTGTCTTCAATGCCAGCATAGATGGACGGTTATCACCTTCCTCAAGGAAAGCTGTTTCATAATTATTCATTCACGCTGTAACTCCATGGTGCCACTCAACAAAAAGAGGAAGGTGACATAGGAAAGCATTTGGTCTATTAGACTAACATAAAACTTCACTCAGTTCAGTGGAGTCCAAGTAGAATTTAGCCATCTGGTATTCATATATACATCATGTCTATGATGTTCGCCTGCTAAATGAGTAGTTCACGAAGCAACACTAATGATGATAACCCTTCTGTTCTTTCAGTGAGAAGCTCAGAGAGCCCTCCAGTTACTGGAACAAAAGAACACACCCAATTAGATGTGGGAAGAGTCCCCATCCCTTATCCTGCTGCAAGAGAAAAGAAAGAAATTCTGTTACAAATTCTTAGTGAAGTGGTGCAATGCATTCAAAGGAAGTGATGAGTTGGACACACTAAACCGCTCTTGAGCTGTGTTCGCTTCATCGGGCCATGCAATGCAGACTCACGTAAGAAAGCACTCAGAACCCATTTGTGCCTTAACCTTGCCAACTATGATCTCAAAATGTCCACCATTAAGAGGATTCAGCACAGACTCCTCCAAGTTCACGAGGGACGATTATACAGCAAACACTGACTACGTCTCTGAAGGGGGAACCAGACCTGTCAGTGGTCTGACTGCTATAAACACTAATGGTGTAGTTAGCAGCCATTTAGTACTAACCTGCCATAGTCTTTTGAAGCACAATAAAACAGTTCAAATCCTTTAGCTCAATTGTAAATAGAGGAAGCACAAAGACACTGTGTGCGCTTCTGAGCCACTGGTCCAACACTAGTTGTCTGCTACTTGATAAGCTTTACAGAAACACACACATAAAATCCATAAAACTATGTATCAGTAGCATTTTCCACAAGTATTTTGCATCTTCCAAACCGTGAGTTAGACATCACAAGCAAGTTTGGCTCTTAGAAAGATAAAAATGCATCTATTTCTACCACAAAAACACCTTTGGTCGATCACAGGTCCTGTTTCTTTTTGCAGAAAATTTGGGGACTCTGTGGAATAAGCAAGCAAAGTAAGGCAATTTGTACTTGCTAAGTAGCACACAAGTATTGTAACTCTAATTCTATATATATCTCTCTATATACTACAATTTCTTCCAAACATTTTGCTCATCCCTAAACTCATAATATCTAAACTTCTGTCTCTTAGACAAACAGGATGTCTACTTAGAAAGCAATTCAGCAAGAAACAGCAGTGATATGGAGCATGTATATAGATATAAATCTATGCATATATACACATATACACAACAAAGTAGCAGTTACACTAAGCGCCAATTTACATACATGAAAGGAAGTGAGCAGTCAGGCAGATGGGGTCAGATCTTCAGCCTCTGTGTGCTGATTGCTTATCTGCTAACTTGGAACAGGGAAGCTTCACAAAAGCGAACTTGAGATTAACAATAAATCTAACACCAAGGAATGCTGCTGTAGAAAGGCACATGGCATGATGGCTTTGTATTCAGAGTAGAATCGTTTTTAATACAATTAAAGTAATTACTTCAGTCTAGTCAGCCCTAGTTAAGTCTCCATTGGAGTTAATTAGCAAATGATGGTAAAATACTTTGAACATGCAAATGTTAAATACTTCCATTATTAAGATTATTCTTGCAACTGCTGCAAGAGCAGGCAGGTCCAGGGTCCTTGGACATGAAAAATAAGACCAGTACTTCTGTCTGGCTAGTTTAGACACAACATATTTCCTTGTTGTCCTAACGAAGTACCTGCCTCAAAAATACAGAAAAGCTCAGGCCCTACTTTACCAACCAAGGAAATAACTTCTGTGATCCAACACAAACTAAAGGGCCATATCCATCTCACATCATCTAATACCAGCACGTAAAGGCCGAACACTTATAAAAAAAAGGGGAATGAAAACAGCAAGATGGAAATAAAGAGGAGCAGGAGAAATCTACTTGCTATATTTTGAACTTCTATAACAGAATATCTATTTGCATGTAGTCATTTGCTGTAGGCAAATACCCAAAAAAACTAAGAAAGCAATGACTGAAGGCATAGGTTAGAGGGAAGGCAATGAGACACTGAATTAAGGCAGGTTAAAAGGACCGGGTCATGTTTAGTCCTGCAAAACAAAGACTTAACTGCATGCAACTATATAAAAGAGATTATAAGAGAGAGCAACAACTGATTATTCTCCCTAGTCAAAGATGGAGCAAAAAATAACGAGATGAAGCTATAAAAAGGAAAATGAAGAACTGAGAACCTTTATAACTCAAAGAGTATTCTACAGCCTTTGGGCTGGTTGTTCCACTCATCACTGAGGGTATTCGGGCTTAAGTAAACACCTATCTGTTAAATAATATCTTGTTATAGTCGCTCCTGCTATTACACAAGGAGGTGGAGAGTCCCACCAAAGTCTGGGGATTGGATACCTACAATTCATTTCTTTCACGTTTTTGAAACATTTATTCAGAACAACAAACATCTGGTTCTTAATCCCCCAATTAACAGTTTCCAGCCCTAAGGAATTAATCATAGAATTCACAGAAAACAGTTTATTTGCTAGCAATGGAGTAAAACAAATTGCCTACAAACTTCTACATTGCTAATGGAGCAGTTTAATTGCCCCCCTTTTTTTTTTTTTGACATTTTAATTCAAAAAATAAAGAATAGAAAGTTGTCCCTGGGCAGAGACCTTTGCAGCAGCGTGTCAGCAGAGAATTACACAGCACTATAGACTCAGGCTCTCATTCGTGGTACTGACCTCCTTTGAACAGCACTCTGAGATCTAACGATGAAAAGTACTGTAAAAAGTGCTAGATATTATCATTAGTATTCAGGAGGACAGGATTCTGTGGCTTGGTTGAATTCAAAAGGACCTGCTGGTACTTATGAAAGCTGATAAATTTTACAGAAGAAAATAGCTCTGACGGCAATGTTAATGTAGGCTGGCTGACCAGGGTGGGGGCAGGCCGTGCTTTTTGCCAACGTCTCCCAGCAGGCTGCGCTGCAGATTTACTTAGTATCATTGAACCAACCTAATGCCTGCTCACTTTTGGTTTTTACCATTTCCACAATGTAATATTTTAACCTATTTCCAGCTACAAAAATAAGGTAGTATCTAAAATATTATCCTGATAAACACAATCTACAGTACTGCTTGCGGTCTCAGAACCCTACGCATTCTGGCACTCCTGTCACTGCTCCTCATGCTGAGGAGCTTTCCTGGCTACGGCTGGCCACCAGAAGATGCTTATTCTACGAACACCTCTTTGTTACCACCTCTTACACCCTGCAGCTCAGTGGATTTACACCCTGCTGCTTTCAGCTGCTATGGAGAAATTAAAGAGAATGGAAAGTCAATCACCAAATGTTCTAGTACTCTGGTTTTAAAGATGTCCCTGCTTGTAGGAGTGGAACATGCTGTTCATCAGTTTATTTGCCTGGTTTTATCACTAGATGAATTTTAAGTAAACATCTTTTATTCGCACAAAACAGATTTTCAATGAGTAACCAATACAAACAACATGCATTACGATTCTACCCAGCAATACAGACTCTCAATAATAGCTCTGAACGTCTCTGGTAGCTTCGGGCAGTTTAATTGACCACTATAATTTACTTCAAGGTTAGCATGATTTGGACAGCTCTTGAAAACATGTTTTTGTTACTAGAGCCTTCTATACACATTTGCTGTGGTTGATCTACTTTTTCTACCTACTGATTTCACCTTTTGTTCTGTATGAATAGCCCTAAGACATCAATTAGTAATGTGAGGAACTGAGTCATTTCCCCTTATGCTCCTTAAAATCTCTTTAGCTAATATTTCTTTATCACCACATTCCAAGTTGATGGCTGCTTTACCTTTGCATCTTTCTACAATAAAGCTTTCTGCGTTTCTTATTTGATGTCTAACCTTTATTAAATTTGCAGCTGCTCTAACATCTTTATATATTTATTAGTGCTACCAGATATCATGAAATGATATACTAAGGGGGAAAACGCACACCTCTATTTATTTAGGTTTATCAGAAATAATTCTGAAAGCCTTGTTAAAAATTACATTGTAGTGTTTTGGGGTTGGGTTTATGGCTTTGGGTTTTGGTTTTGGTTTTTTTTTTACCATGCCATTCCAGACTGTTATTTGTCTATCGATTTCTCCATGGTTCCAACATACTTCAGATGACAATACACCTTCATATGGAGGCCAGGTGGATAGGTTTACCGTAACATTTAGAGCTGACAGAGTATTGAACTCATCCCGTCCAAGCCATGTAAGCCCTCCCATTTATGCCCTGCTTTCCAAATTGCATCAAAATTATGTATGTTCCTATTCCTTCAGATAGCTCTGAGATCAGTTAATTCAAAGATCTGTTATGTTTCTCTAGCTAGGTCTTTACCAGGGACAGGGAACAGGACAGAACAGGGTAGAAGCTTAGGAGCCACAGAGATAAAATTGCCATCATTAAAAAAGCAAAAACACCCAGAATGATGAAATACATTCTTAGAGACAAGACCAGAAAGCTGCAACTTTCACAATTAATTTCTTTGGGGGTGCCACAGCTGAATCAAGTAGTACTAGGTGTTACGTACTTTGAAAGATCCTGTTCCAAACAATTTCCAATAATAAAATAATGAAAAAACCTCCACAACGTAACCAACCTTTGGTGATAGAGAAACCGCAGCTAGGCTGGTATCTTGTGCGCTTACTGCCTACTGACAACAAGTGTACAGGGATGAAGACTGGGCTGTCTATCAATGGCTACAGCAGGGAGCTATTGTATCAACTCTACATGGTATCCTTAACAGGCAGCTAGCAATTACAAGTCTCTTACTCCAATAATTACAGGCATAAGAATACCTCCTGAACAACATTATATTCCGGTTTTGCCATGTAGCTCATGCTTCTGAGAGTGCAATGCACTAACCAGAACAAATACTTCTTTGTTAGGACTGAAATCAAAGTCCTAACTGGCCAGTCAGGTCTGTTTGCCATTGTGTCTGTTAAAGGGGCTTGCACTGCTATTTTAGGTGGCAAGGAACACAGACAAACTACGATTTTTAGAAAATTTTAGTGTGCTTTCTTAAAACAAGTTCTTTTTCATTGTGAACAACGCATTCCATAGCACTTTTATTAAAGCTAGAGAACTTATTCCCATATACAACATAATGGTAACTTCCGACGAGAAACAAAATTATTGGAAATTACCATTACTGTGAGCTCTTCAGAGAATATTCCAAGTATCACGTGGAAGACTATGCTATTACTAGATGTTCTCAATATATGTTAGCAAATTAGATATTCTGGTAACTCTGTTGGAAATGTTTTTCTTGCATACGAAAATTTCACTGTCTGAAATCCCAGCCTAATCAAGCACTAGCTAGTATAGTTGATTCTTTAAGAATTTTCTTGTCTCTCTCAGAATTAGAATTTAAAGCAGTCAGTTAAGAGCTAAATGGTAGCTAGAAGGTCCGATATTCCCAGACATTACAAAGCTTCACTTTTTCTGGCCTCTCAAACATGCAGCTCCCCAGATAAGACAAGCTCTCTGACCCCGAAACATGCAAGAAGCTGGCCAAACCTTAGAATATTATTTCTGAAACATTTCCTCTCTATTAAATATAGGAATAAAGAGTGTAAAACGATTCAGCAAAGATATCAAATGACAAATGTTGTAAAAAGCCATCTCACGTTTATGAATTCTGTTGTCAGATTATTTTGAACACAAAAGTCATCTTTTTAACACTGAATAAAATCCTACCCCATTGTTGCAGGTACCCAGACCCAGTACACACCCATATAGGGCCAACTACTGATTCTCTTAAAGAACAGCATCTCCCCGCTGTTGCTGAGGCTTCTTACTTACCAGTTGGGACAGCAGGATCCATTGTTGGCTTCTCCCAGGTATTGATCTGCTCCCAGGTAAATCCATTGGTTCCCAAGGCCACACTATAACCACAATTACTGTAGTGCTCATCAAATGAACAACCACCTAAAAACCAAGAAAAACGAATACATTCCTGTATTAATTATTTACATCTCGTTATAGTAGGTCATTTACTTAAATATTTTGTACCCGAGTTTATGCAGGAAAAAACAAAAAAAGGAAAAATAAAATTTTCCTGCATGTTAGATTGCAGGCAGCAGAGAAGGTATCCAGAAAATATTTTTGTACTTTCTACACTTTGTATTCATTGGAAGCCTTTGGTTTCTTCCCTCCATGCCATTGTTTCTTAGCTCAGTTTCCTTTATTTCATTTACATTGTCTTTCCATTTTCAAGGACAACTGCACAGGAATATTTGCATTTGGGTTGCAGTAACTGACACTTAATTACATAAACCTCAAAGTCAGATATTTAAAAAAAAAAAAAAAAAAAAGAGAGAGAGAAGGAACACAAAGGCTAAACAAGCACAGAATCACTGTTCCTGCAGTGAATTCTCACTTCTTTTTGCTTTTAAGCCTTAAATTACACAAGGTTGGGTTACACCTATAGAAACTGCAACCTTCCTTTTAACCATCTCTTATGCGTAACAACATGAAGCTCTGTGTGGCACATGACCATTCCTCAATGTCTTTTGAGCCAATACTTTTGAGTGCAACCCTCTAGTTTCTCGACAACAAGAGAATAACAAGAAGTAGATAGCAACTAGCATTCACACCTTCCAGACTGTTGACTAAGTGATCTTTCCTACTGCAATTCCTGAAATACTTGGAAGCAGTTAACTGTCATAAAAAACCCGGCAGCTGCCTGAACACTTGTGAATCGAGGGAAACCCCTGAACACTGGAATGAAATTTTGTATTCCAATGCAGATCTTCGAAACTTGTGTCACGCAGACAAATCAAGCTAGTTTATTCCCTGATAGGACTTTCCTACGCTGGTGTCCCTTACCTTACCTCAGGCACACTCCTCTTCACGTCCACTCAACTTAGTCTGCCAAACATATTTCAGTACTGGATCCATTAGATCAGGCAGCCTGGGTCCTTGAGTTTAGACTTTAATCGTGCCAAGAGTATCTCTGTACTGCTTTGGTTTTCTCTCTTAGGGAAGCAAGGATAATTTTTCTCTACAGATACCAGTCCTCCAAAGTCAACTGGACACATCTAACACTTCAGAGCTGCAAGCACTGAGCAATGCTCAGGGCAACGCTAACTTGCTCTGCCAGCCAAACTGCCAATTGCTCTTGACACTAATCGGAGAGTTATATGCACAGAGATGTTCCTGACTCTTTACTCCTTCCCACAGGCTGCGTTGCCTACGTGTACACAATAAATAGCTGGTACGTGAGTGATCTGTGGTTCCTTTACAATAAAGATTATCCAACGCTGTGGACACTGAGGCCTTCTTCAGTTTTCACCTAGATTTTCTATTCTCCAGCTCCCAAGAAAGCCCAAACTTGTCTCAGTTCCTATGAAACTCCACATAAATAACAAACACAAATACATACCATATCATTAATATTTATTAAATCCTTGTTCTGTTAAAGGACTTTAAGTGCACTCCAACTGCAACTGCTTTTCTAAGTTGTTCTACAAAACTTCACACACTATTTCAATGTAAGTATATACTAGAAGGATTTGTTGGGTAGAGTACTTGACACCCCAAAATACTCTGTTGCTAAATAAAAGTTTAAAGATCAAGCTTGTCCTAAAAAAAAAATAACAGTTTGATATATTGTATATTTTCATTATAAATAGATCTGACTATAGCAGATTTTATGACCCTTGCAAGCTTGCCTGTTTCAGTAGTCTCTGCAAATATTTCTGGTGTCATTATTTTACAATATTTTAATAATTCTTGCTTTAAATTTACTGTACTTGTGAAGTTTTCCCAGCTGTCAAAATGAGCAGGATTGTACTTAAACTGTTTCCCCAATTTTTTAAATTTAATTTAGGTGAAAAAGTTCAAATTTAAAATATTAAACATGCTCATTAAAATGCCTAAGAGAAAATAAAGGTGTTCTGGATTGTGTGGGAGCATGCAATGCAACAGAAGGTCACCTTTTTCACAGCGAGGGGGTATGAGAGACGATATCAAATACTCTGCTCTCAGCCTCCAAGTCAGGCGTTCCAATTTTGATAGAGTCACTTTAATAGCACAACTTCAGACATACACCATTTCCACACAACCTCTGTTCAGCATACTGCAGCACACAGTAACAGTGCTGTCTCTGAGCTATTACTGTGAAGGGATTGTAAACAAATTCTCTGATCGAGCCAGACAATTGTACAAGGCCTCACGTACACAGAGAAAATTGCACAGGTGCTGCTACAAAGTCCCAGAAGCAAAACAAGCGATAGTAACAAAATATGGGGTAGCAGTCCTCATTTAACAGGGACTGTAATTGTCAATACCTTGGAATACTCAGCTAAGCAGGTTATTTTATACATGCTGAGGTACATAAAGTTGAAGGAGGAGCTGAAAAGGGGATATGGTGAGAACTTAAAGAAATTAATTGGGAGTTTCCACTGGTAAGAGACCTGAGGAAGCTTTAAAGTGCCTTGTGTCAAAGTCAAAGCTAGCCTTGTAGTACAATTGGGTAAGAAAAGAAAGGATAAACAACCACGGAGAGCCTTAAAAGTAGCAGCAAGACATCTACTTTTTAAAGAAAGAGAAGGTTAGAGGAGAAACCTCTAAATGTAGAGTGACAGGGCAATAAACCAGAAGGATTAATTTACTAGAAGCAACAGGATTGGAACTTGGAGGGGTAAATTTGCAGGAAATGAGGACAAGGAGAAAAAACTGGAGCCAATTTTAAGGGCTCAGACAAGCAGGCTGGCTGCGTGCATCTCAGGTACCAAGAGCAGGGAAGCCTCTATCCGCTTCTTGCTATAGCGTGCCAAAAGAGAGCAGAATTAAAAGTGAAGTAAAGACTCAGCTGGGACCCAGACCCATATTAACTTGTGAGTGAAAATACGTCAACTCCTCCGTTCGCGCTATTACAACATACGCTGTATGACGGAACAGGAAAGAAACTTTAGAAAATGGAAGGAAAGAATCGCAACATCCAGAATATCCCAGATTTTGGGGTTACTCTAACAGTCGCAGCAGCTTGCGTTCATATCTGCCAAACAAGCATATCACAGGTAGTCTTAGTCCTATCTTTCTTGCAGAACATGGCAGGCACGACGTTACAGCTTCAGTTACTGGCAGAACAAGTTAGAGTTCAGGAAGGCAGCTGTGCACTTTCCACCCAGCTCCACCTCCGAATTCCAGACCCACCGCGCGCTCTCCTCCTCCGCTGACCTCGGTGTCCGCAGGATGGCTTCTCCCCCGGTCCTCTTCCCCCTTCCCGGCGCTTTGCCCTCCCTTAAGCTCGCCTCCCCAGAGATGCCGCCAGCGGGGCTGAGGGGCGCNCCCGCCTCTCACTGCAAACCCAGCCTCGGGGGCGAGTCGGGCTGTGTTTGCCCGATCCTCCCCCGGAAGAGGAGCCAGGCGGGCTGGGGGACGCTCCGCGGCGCCATTACCACATCGCCACACTCGGATCCACCTCAGCGGCAGCTTTGCCGCCACCCCAGACAAACCGAGCGGGCTCCATCCATCTCTGGGGGCTGCAGCCTCGCTGAGGCCGGCGTGCAGGACCAGGGAGCCCCAGCACCTTGCCAGAGTGAGGGGTCCTCAGGTGGGCCCTGCTGAACAGAGCGCACCCTACAAGCTCTAGTCCCTGCTGAAGGAACGTGAACTGGGATGAGGAGAAAGAGTTTGAGAAAAGCGTGGCATAATACCTTTCCTGTGGAACGTCGTTGACCCAGGAGATGAAAGAGCTCTTATGTTCACGTGTGCGTTCGGGACAATAAGCCCCTAAGGAAGCTAGGGAGGAGGCACAGGGCAAAGGTGCGTCTGGTGTCCAGTCACACCTGCACGGGTGCTCCTCGCGCTCAGCCGATGGGATCGAGTGATCCGCTTTGCTACACAAGCACCTAGCTCCAATTAGTCCCCACTAATGAATTTCAGTTTAAACCAAAAATTCATTAATAGATTTTAAATGTTCCCTAAAGTAGGGATAGTAACTCCAAAATTGGCCAACAAGCTAAAACCGGCAAATGTATTATTTTCACTGATGTCAGCATAAGCTTAATATTCAGCATTTCCTAAGGCACGCTGCCTGTGTGGATACCTAAATACGAGCTACATCTAAATATACTGGAACATAAAGAGAAGAGAAAAAAAAAAAAAAAAGGTTAGATCCGTNTCTAGCCAGGATTCTTAAGAACAAAAAGAAAAAAAGAGAAGAGAAAAAAAAAAAAAAAAAGGTTAGATCCGTCCTAATACAAAATCATCCATCACAGAAACATAACTGCTTGGCAGCAGAACAGGGCTATTCATTAATGTAGAAAAAATAATCCTCAAACGGAAAGAAAAAGATACCACTCAATGAATTTAGATACCAGGTTTGCACGTTATAATTTTAGCCACAGTATCACAAAGCTGACTGAGGAAAATGAAAACATTTACACATTCACCAAAACGGGGTTCTACATCTTCATAAATTGTTAACAAGAGTGAGCATTTTAGGAAGCAAACTGGGATCTTGGGGTCTTTTCCCCAGTTGGCTGAAAATTAAACAGTGGCAAATACAGTTGCTAAGTGGGGCAAAAGAAAAGGAAATGGAGATGACTTTGATATTGTTAGATAATGCGTGTGGTGTTGACCCCTTTTCACAAAATGAAACCCAAACAAGAAAGAAGGTTTTCCCTTCCTGAAAAGGGTCATACTGAAGCAAATAACGGCTCACATAGGAGGGATAAAATATCCCTTGTTTTACACTGCAGGCTTGTAACAATGCCACTGCTCATCTGAGTGATGCTAATTAATCTTGAGCAGACCTATCATCAGTTACTGAGACTTGCCCCCGGATTAAATGTAAACCAGCCTTGCATAAATTGAATGCCTCCTTTGAATATATAATTGAATTTGCAGAAGTGTGCGCCAGGGGGGTGTTTAAATAAGTGCACAAATATGATAAAAAGAACTTCACGCCATTATATCTAATTCAGTAAGCAAAAATAATGGCAGGGCACGTTCCAATTAGTGTTTGATTTATTTATTTTAACAAATCCAATTAGTAGAATGTTTTATAAAGTCATCCAATGTCAAACTCTCACGGACTCACCAGATAAAAACCCCAATACTTCTAAAAAGGGATGAAGAAACATACTGATGTGAGAAACCTCATTGGTTATCCTGTGTTTCTAAATACACACAGAAAACAGCACAGGACCAGACATCATTTGCTTGAGCGTTTACAGCATTCCCAAGGTGGGGAAGGGTAGAGGCAGCAAGAACATCAGTCTCATTTGTCCCACTCCAGGCCTTTCTTCTAGGGCGTAAGTAGTTAGCTTTCTCCCTTATTTATTTAAAAAAAAAAAAAAACAACCAAAAAAACCCAAAACCCCCCCCCCCCCCCCAAAAAAACCCCAACCAAACACCACAGAACACCACCACAAAAACCACACCACAAACACCACACAAAAGGCAGAAATTAAAAAAGCATGCAGTACTTTCTGTAGAACATCCTTTTTGAAACTCTTGTGAGAGCTGAGATTTAGTCCATCAATTTAGACCTTCTTAGCCTCAGAAAATATGAGGCAAGTAGAGGAAAAAACAAATTCTGTTATGATGAGGTAGTACTTATGAACTATAAAATTCCAGAAATTAACACACCACTGTTTCTGATCATTCATTCTCATCTCTTCCAATGACATTCTTGTTTACAAGGGCTATAAGAGATGCACTTGGCTCATTAGGATAACTTCTATTATGGGATTTATTGTACAAAAATCCATTTATAGCTTGTTTTTCAGACTGTAGACTTCATGTAGTATATCCTTGAGAAATCTTATTCCATATTCTTATGGAGGTGGGATGCAGAGAATAAAAACTTGCATGTAAAGCTTGTGCTGAGTTACTTTGTTTAAGATGGGGTAAATCAAGGGACATTAGGGTTTCCTCCCCCAGGAACAGTAGTTAGTGCTTTGTATGCTTTCTACTCCTTCCAGAAAGATTAAGACAGAAGACATCAGAAACATGCATACAAGCAACCCAAAATGCTAAGCTGAACAAGAAAGCAGATCCAAGTTCTGCAGACCAGACCTATGTCTAACGAGCACTGTCCAACAGCCTCTGCTCTCAGCAGACATCATGCCAAAGAGAAAGACAAGTATGGAGGGATTGGAGGAGGACAGTTGTCACTTGAAATGTCATTAGTTTCAACTGTAACACCCTAGAAGCAATGTGTTTTTTATAGCCTTAGGCATCTGCACAGCACAGGATGGGAAGTTTCAAAAGGGCCAATGGTAACTGGGTATCTCATTTGTCAGAAAATCATCCTTCTGCCATCACGTTATTACCCTGCTGTTGTAACTGGCCAATTTTAATCAGTACTTTATTATTTTACTTAACTGTTTATCCTATATTCCCAGATTTTCAAGGAAAAGTTTCTGCAAAGAGTTATCTTTACGGAGTCAAAGGGCACCACGTGTTCACTGTGTATTTAAACTCAGACTCGACAAGGGAGCGAAAGATGCTATGACTCCTCAAACCGCAGGGAAAGCTTTGATCAATTTTTGTGCCTCGTTAGTTAACAGAGGATCTACACCAGGAAAACCTGAGGAATAGATTCCCCAGTGTGTAATAAGATATAAACTCTCAAGTACAGCATTCGTAACATCTTTTTCTGATGTCAATTGTTTAAGAACTGAGCTTAGACTTAGCATAAATTCAGATAAGTCACTGAACCATGAAACACAAATCCACTGAAAACCAGGCTTCTCTACTTCTGGTGCTCACAAAAGTACTTCTCTCAAGGTATCCAGATGTTCTGGGTTTTAGAAGTAAACATCAATGATTTCTCTAGTGCCTCAAACCCATTCCTGTATGTGATTTGGTTTCTGCTGCAAGTATCAGTCCTCATTGTCAAGGCATGATTCGTCTGCCACAGGACAGTTCCATTTCTTTTCTTTCCATCTTACTCTTAACATAGTATTATTAGATTTACGCGTAAGCAGCGAAGGTTTTATGTACACTCTGGAAGGTGCTAGTCCTCTGAGATATTGGTAACAATTGCCTGGCAATTATTAGATTTGACTGAATTTCATTCCTTTTGCAAGATCTCTGTCCTGGCAATTATATCTTTCAGATTGGGGCAGGGGGCGGCGGGCAGGCCAAAAATTATGTGTTTGTTTTTAACTGAAGCAATGAAAATCACTTTAAAATTTATATGTATGGTGTTTTTTGTTGTGTGGCGGGGTTTCCACACTCCCCCAACCCCCCAAAATCAAGTTAATCCTTGAAAAAAACTGAATGCAGCTTAGAAAAGCTCTTCATTTCAACTGGAAACTGCAATGGTCCCAAAGTAGGCTCAAAATTGGAATTTTTTTTTATCATAGTGATTTCAAGTGCTATCAGCCTATTAAGGAAGGCTAGCATACTATGGGCATACGTTTTTTGAAAGTCTTTTCCAAATTTAAATGCCATGTCAAATTGCTATCTTTGCAGGTTCAACATTACACATCTATTTCTGTACACTTTGAAGCAGCTTATGAGCACAGTTTCCACACACACACACAACACATGGATGAATACAATCAATGGTTGCATGTTCATTGCATAGAAACCTTACTATAATCAAAACATTGCTGACACTGCATAAGGGATCATGTGTGGTCTTCATGATGAACGATACCAAGAACATCACTTAACGTTATGAAAGGGACAGATTGAATAGGTTTAGCATTATCTAGTGAAACACCTAAAGACAGTGTCCTCCCAGTAATAAGTTTTTCTTCCAGCACTTCTCTGCAGAAATTATTGGTCCCACATGTGGAACAGAGTCTGACAAAGTTTATCAATCATCCTCCTAATGCCGTGGAACCACCCTGCTGCAAAACAAGCATTGTGGCTAGGATCCCGATATATATGGAACAAGTATTTAAGCTGTATTACCTGAACTTGCTAGGTTTAGCTAAGTTTTCATTCTTAAATTCATTATTATAGGTTTCTCTTTGCAAAAGCTTGCCTACAAGTCTCATAATTTGAGCCCTAGACCAGCTCATATATTCATTACTAATTCTGTATTTCATAATCCACCAAGGATCAGTGAAATTGCTTTGAAGTATCCTAGGAGTAAAACTAACACTAAATGTCCTTTGGTTAACTTTATATGTCCAAATCTAGGATGACTCATCTAATTTCACTTGCCAGAATGTATGTCCTTTATTTAATACCCAGAATATCTTTTTGCTTCTGACAGCTTAACTGTCGCTATTTCAAATAGCTCAATATTAATATTTTATTGCTTTAAGTTTAAGTATATACATATCTATAATGTCATTGGAATTTTTTTTACGCTACAAAGTACCTTTTCAAAGAAGCCTAACTTTGTAAATTCAGTTTAGTTTCAGTCTGCTGAAACACACTGAGATTTATTTATGTGAAAAGTTTTCAGACTTGCCTGTCCCAGTGTAATGAAAGTTATAAAATTACCACAGGTTTTCAAAACCATAGAAGATTCTTAAACAGATGTTCCCCATTGTCTTTTCTTAAGATTCTAGCTAATAATCTTTTCAATTCAGTAGTTAAGTGGTTTTCCACCCCTGAAGCAGGTTCCCGCTTTATTCATAGTATGTTGAAATGAAGATTCCTTTTAAAAATGCAAATTTGTAGCACGCGCTTGCTTTTAATCTTGTACTCAAAATACAAGCTTTACTTGGCTTCAATTTGTTTCTTAAGTTACAGGACCAAATTTTTTCCTAAAATAATGCTATTCTGTATTCCAAAAATCCACCTTAAAAGATTAGCCATGTTTGTTGAAGATGTGCTTAGCTATATTTGTCAGTAAAAACCATTTGTGGGTATTCATTGTTTCTGCAAAAAAAAGGTAACATTGCTTTTCTTTCTTTCCAGCATCTGAAAATCTTGGGTCTAATTATTCAGCGTACCTTAACAGGATTGTCTAACATTGTACTTGTGGTGCATTTTCACCAAATTGTACATCAACCATTGCACTGGAGTCTTGATCGGTCAGAATTCTCTATTCACTTACTTCGTTTCAGCATTTTGTAATGTCACATAGAATACCTATTCAAGCTGTGCAGTCATTTAAGTTATGTACTTATTTTACTTTTACCATCCACCAAAGTAGCAAAAAACTGTCTGGAGATAACTTTCTCACTTATTTTATATTCCATTAGTAAGCCTATCTTTCTCAATAAGCTTTTATACAAACTTCAAATTAATGTGTTTGAACTTTAAGCAAGAAGCAGTCATTGACTGACTCATATTATCCTTGGTGATGAATAAAATATTGTCTTAAAAGATACAATTTCAGGAATTCCAAGACCATCTACAAGTATTCTAATCTTTCTCCTTTCCCTGTACTACTGTTCCTTTAGTGCTGCTGGAGCTCCTGTTTTGAAGGAAGATCTCCTTGTAGCTGAGATGTTGTCTTTCAAGTTCATGGTCAGAAAACATGAAGATAGTAGCTTAAATAAGGGTAGGAAGTCTGGTTTATTGCCACACCAGTGAACACGGCATAAAATTAAACAAGATCTGGTTGCAATCAAATGTAACTAGAACAGACTTTTATAGTTTTTAGAGATGAAATTAAGTGCTTATTAGGCTGGCATTTTCATAATCATTCCATTAGCTCAACAGTCTTCCCAAATGAAGCCAAATGAAGTAAATTAAGTCAATGCTGAACTTCAGAAAGTCCCCTCTTCTCTTTGGGCGTTCCCACTGTTCAGTCTGCAAAGGCCTCGGTAAAGCTGTTTGCACTTGGTGTTCTCTAAAGCTTCACTACCACGTTAGGAAAGCTATCCCCCCACTAACACCCAGCATGGTCTAGTGACTACATCTTACTTTTGCACTCACAGAAAACTACCCACAGTATAAGGACAAAAAGGTGTGTCTGTATACACACACATAGCCCATCTGTATTCTAAGCGGTTCCAAACAGAAATACCGGTAGTTTAAATGCTTTCTTGTAGAAGACTAATATGGTGGGTTGATTCTTGGTAAACAATACTGGTATTTTGTTTAAATTGCTTCTGAAGAACACAGGCAGTTAAAGCTCCAGCATTGTACAGGTCTCCAAAGACTGCTCCTTGAAGTTTGAGCTAGCATACTTAACATGTACTAGCTCAACTGTATACTGGTTGAATATCAGAATTTCATCTAAAAAGATAGATATCGTCCATTACTGAGTATCAACAAATAAAATCTAATTGGCTAATACAATACAATATACAAAATAAGTAACTTGCAATGAGTATTGCAATTGGTATGTCTTATTAAATTTAATAACGTGGTTATTGGAAGCTAGTCCCTGGGAGTGGCTGTATAAATAACTTTTATTGAGGTCTAACAATTCTTATAGCTACAAGTTTGTACATTTCTCAGATTAAGGTTATCTCTTACAAAATATCCTTTTACTTGTTGCTGACAGTTACTGTTTCAAATTACATATAAAGTGCAATGTCAAGGATATTTGAAGACACGTATTTTAAATTGTTTTCAGTTAAACCATGATCTTTATTCAATGTGTCAGGAGCAAGTCAACCCCAGAAATGACAGTGGCTAGCCAGCTGCTCTGCTTTCAGATGCCCTGGAGTCAGACTGGGGGTAGGAGGGCAAATGCTAGACTATGCAAAAGACCTTGCAAAGTTTCATCAGTTGACTGATGGTTGAGGCACTAAAAATCAGCTACAGATTCAAATTTTAATAACCTGTTACCTGATGTTTTAATTTTTTTTTTTTCTAGTTCATTTATTCTATCTCTGCATTTTTCATACACGTTTTCTCCCTTGATGTTCCTGGGTGTACCATTTGCATTGCAATATCCAGGATGTTTTTCAGAATCACAGTAAAGTGGGGCAAACACAGAGCACTGGAAGCCCTGCTGTCCTCTGCAGCACATCGTAAACATGGGAATGATGGGAAGATTTGCTTGCTTTTAGCCTCCAGACTCCTCTGTGTAAACTCTTTGCCCAAAGAGCAAAACATATAGTAAATACGTGCCAGGAATAAACAGATCTCTGCGTAATAGTATATATGAGTTCTTGAAAATCTATAGAGCTCCTTTTCTGTTTAACCAATTTTCCTACTATGTTATGTAAGCCTATGTGCAAAAGTGCCTCTCTAATTACAGCTATGAATCTTCCACTCACAATATCTGACCCAGAACATGCATTTAGCAGAGCTGCAGTGTTCTAAACTCTGTATTAAAGAGGGACAGCAGGGGAAAGGAGAGAAAATTTAGGGCAACATTAACACAAATGCAGTTATCTCTAAAGACAGCTCAGATTTTGTTAAAAAGTAGACCACCACAGCACATCTCACCGCTCAGTGTGTTATTCTGACACATCCTTAGCCACCTGCAGCCAGTGACTAATCACAGGTAATCTCAAAAAATGACCATCGGCCACGTTTCGCTGAGGCAGTCCCACTCAGTCACTGCAAGGCAGCTTGTCCCCATCCTCTGATGTGAGGAAATTATTTGCTAATAACAGGTTGTGAACAGTTCAATATCTGCTGAGGTTCTTGATTTTAGAGGAATTCCAAACTGTAAAATGGACTAATTTCCAACATTTTATGTTCACTATGCACATCATTTCAAAACAGTTTCAGGCTGTACTATCCTTGTTATACAAATCTTGCTTGGTAACATACAGAAAAAGATTCCTACTCCATCATCCAAGGCCTTTTTCCTGTCTCTGGGATGGATCATCTCCAGTTCGAGGCTGAAACTTACAATAATACATTTCCAACAGAAAATATTTTTAAAGAAAGATTTTCTAAATTCCCCAGTTCTTATTCCTTTAAAACAGCATCAAGTCTGAAATCTGCCAGGAAGCACCAAATGCTTAAAGCACTTCTTTCTAAGACTTGAAAGGCACAAGATGAAGGAATCTAAATGCAAACACTTTTCAGGATACTGAATGGCCAGACTCAAATAAGAAACCTTTTCTGTCATGGTTCCAGTCATCATTTAATCCTTGGATCATAGAGACATGGGAACTAGGTACTCTGAGCTTTTTATCCCTAAGCACACCTGCACTTCACGTTGCAGTCCAAATGGACATGCAGCTGAGATGGCCCAGTGAAGGACAGGTTCTAAAAATCTGAATTTGAAACATGCATTGAAATAGTTTGACTGACAGTGCATCAATATTTCCTTTTAGTAACCTAGGAGGATTGTGTTAACACCTTCTACATAAGTGTAAAACAAGACACTTTGGAAGTACTGTAGACAAGCTTTCCATTGCTGTTCCTACACTGAAATAGTCTAGGCTCATAAGTGCAATTCAGATGCACAAAAAGCTCATTTACCGGACATTTACTTCTGGAAATAAGGTCTTACCAGCAATTTAAGAAGATAATTGTCTTTGCTTAAAAGATTTCTCTTTACACTAGAAATCGAATGACACTGTCTCCGTAAATTAGACAAATACTTTCTGCATGATATTGTTTTATCCACATCCTCATCAAGCCCTGTAAAATACCTTTCTACTTGATTTTGGTAGATGGACCTGTATTTGTTAGTATAGCTGCACACAGTATTTAACAGCACAGGAAACTTCATTAAAGTGTAATGCATTCCCAGAGCCCCCAGGTAAAAGTGCAGATTCTCAGAAGCAAAGATTTTTTAAAAAGTGTCCTCCTAAAGATTTCAGCTATGCAGTTCAACTGAGTGTAAATCTTCTAATAAATTCATTGTTCATTTTTACAGAGGTCATTGTAATTTTAAGATATCTATGCAAGAACCTGATTCATTAAATACGATGCTTCAAAAGATTATGATTATGATATTAATTCAGAAATTAGATTCAGTTTCTGATCAACTGAATTGGCATTAAATATACTTATCCAATTAGAACCATACTGCAATTATATTAATACTTCAGTTAACTACACTTTAGGCACTGCAGCTAAAAAATGTAAGAGAGATGGAGTGAAAGCAATGTTTTCTTGGTGTTTGCCTTATGGTCCTTCTCTTAAGCTGAGGCAATCTAAAAATCTTTAACCCTTCAGGTGCAAGCCTTAGCACACTGCATAAAGGTAGAAACAATAATAAAATAAGCTAATCAGGCATCCCCATTTGTTATCTACACACTTTGTAGCCTATTAGAACAAGTATGGCACCAGACCATCTTTTTTACCCCAGAGTCCTCTCACAATCACCTGACCAGCACATATCTGATATTGGCAAAGGAAAAGATAACAGAGCATTTCATACAGCCAGCTTAAAAAGCAAAGAGTAGCTGAAGCATATCAGACATCTGCTAGACGTTACTTAGAAAAGACTCAAGAGCAGGAGAAACACATATTGAATCTTGCCTGAAACACCTTCCGAGCCTCAAACAAGCCTCACTGATACCGATTGCTCTTTTTCAATGAGTCTGCCCAACCATTTCCAGAATCTACATGCACTTCTGGAATCTGTGAGCTCCTGTGACGACTTCTACATCTCAGCCACACTCTGACAGCTTCTGGCTATTACGTTCATGGGGATAGCTAGAAACAGAGGAGACGGGTATTTTTGCCCTTATGCAAGGCCATACAAACATGGGGCAGTGGCACTATGTTTGCAGAGATAGCATTTGCCACATGTGCTGAATTGACACTCTAGTGATGAGAAAGGGATTGCAGTATATTGTTTTCCAATGGAAGTGACTGTGCCTGTCAAGCTGTACCCAGGAGGCATAACTACTTTAAATCACACTCTGCACTTTGGGACAAGACAGACTCCTCGCTAGGCTATCAACCTACAGTATTTTTTTTTTCCTTCTAAGGCACTGTCTCACAGTGAGGAAAAAATTATGATACTTGACTGTATTGCAGCATTTCTAGCAGTTTAAGACTGTTTTAAGATTAGATAATGAATAGAAACTTGACGATGAGGTCCCAGTTGGAAGAAAGATGTTATTTAACTACATCTGAAAACGCTCATCCATGGTGAAAACTAATAGAATTTCCCAGAACAGAGACTACAATTAATATGGACTTAAAAAAAGGCGATATTTAACCACCAGTGATAATTTTGTTAGCATAAAGACTAAAAAGAATCAAGGTGAGTGGACTTGGTTTCAAATATAAAGATTATACCAGAGTTGCATAGGTCAGGTTTTGCTTTAATGAAATCTTTCCCCTTTCTCTGAGGAAAGAGAGATTATACAGCCAGAAATCATCTGCGTTCAGCGGCAGGACAGGTGTGAACATTGACCTGACTTTTAGTTACACTACTAACTTTTAAAACAGTTACGCTGCAGTGATCCCACTCCTCACAAAATCACCAAAGCTCAGTGCAATCTTCACAGTGAGATTTCTCGTGTTTGTAGAGCTAATTGCCACAACACTTCTTTAATGGAGTATTATCACAAACATGGAATTTGATTACACTCAACTCTGAAAACAAGAAAATGAAAATATGAGCTATTAAAAAGCAACCTTCTCTTTCCTTAGAGTTGACAGCAGCCACAGGGAACACTTTACTCATGATGACAGCATGAGCTGTACGCCTGAAGTAAAAATTACAGTATTTATTAGCAGATAATCAGCTAAATGATCTGATTTTTTTTAACCTAGATTTAATGGTGAAGAAAATAGCTAGGCAATCTTGAGAGAGCTATGACCTATAACATGGCATCCCTTGGTAACATGCCATTTTCTTGCCAATGTCACCAGGGATCATCTTATATAGCTTTCTTGGGATGGCTGGAAGACACCGTGGTGGGGACAGAATAGCGTAAAAGTGAAACACCATTTATTGCTGTTTAGGAAAAGAAAACAACTTCGACTCTGAAGGAGTTTGTGCAAACCACAGTTTCACTTTAGCAAAAGTTTGACTGTCCTAGAGTGAGGTTCCCACACCAAAGAAAAATCTCGTCTAAAACACACAGTTGTGAGGATAGTGCTCACAAACCTGCAACAGAGCGTCCTCTGGTGAATGTGAGAGCTGGGGATGCAAGAATGAAGTTTACATATACCTATGCAATGAGAGAAAGTAAAATACTGAGTTGCTTCAGCCAGTGGAAAGTGCCAAGACAGGTAAACCACTGTCTCTTGTTCCTGTGCACCCCTCTGGTATTTGTTCTTCTGAAACTAGAGATCCTATGATGACATTTCTGGATCTTCACAGCCAGTGAAGGGCTGGCCAGTTCATTCTTTTTCTAACCTGGAGTGGTTGGAGCATTCTGTGCTTTTCTTCCCTTACCTCTCTGTATTTTTATAAGGAGCACCTCTTAGCCCCCGTTTCGCTGGATTAAGCAAGCCACACTCTTGTGGTCTCCTCACAGGAAAAGTTCTCAATTTTGCTGATAATCTTTATAGCCCTTCTTTGCATCTGTGCTGTGCTGAATTAGTTTTTCTTCTGAAGGAGTACCTGTGTTGTACGGAATACTCCAGATGAAATCATTTTACAGAATATTCCAGATGAAGTAATTTTTGATTTATATAATAGCTATGATCTATTCTTATTTCACCATCTCATCTTACAGAAACACATTCTTTTTTCAGGAGCAAATCTCAGAGACTCATGTCAATCTCCTGGTATTAATGCTCCAACAGCTTCTTGTCATTTCCAACTGATTTCTAATCTTAAAGCAAAAAAACTAATTAGTCCTGAGATGCACGACCTTACACTCTGTAATGCTAGATAACATCCCCCCCTTTTTTTTTTTTCATATTTCATCACATTTCAAAGTCTTAATTCCTCCAGTCTGATAGTTTTATCCTCTTCCAGCTGTGTGTGATTGACTACCTATATTAGCACATTCCTTGTTTTTATGTTAGGAGCATCAGTGAAAAAAAAACGTTAGATCTCAAGACTTATCCTGTAACTTTAGTTAACCCACCTCCAGTCTGATACAATAGAAGAGGTGTAAAAAAAAAAAAAAAAGCGAATAATACCCAGACTAGTCCTATACTCACCCATTTAACACATTTCTTCTCCAGTAACGTTATAAAACCTGAGTTAGATCTACTACAGTACCTTTTCTGAAGCAGTCCACCCATAGCACTGCATCTCAAACCCACAAATAATTTTTCAGTAACATCTGTGCTGGTTTTAGCTGGGATAGAGTTAATTTTCCCCACAGTAGCTAGTCTGGGGCTATGTTTTAGATTTCTGCTGGAAACAGTGTTGATAACACAGAGATGTTTTCATTACTGCTGAGCAGTGCTTGCACAGGGTCAAGGCCTTTGCTGCTTCTCACCCCACCCCACCAGCAAGCAGGCTGGGGGTGCACAAGGAGCTGGGAGGGGACACAGCCGGGACGGCTGACCCCAACTGACCCAAGGGATATCCCACACCATATGGCGTCATGCTCAGCGTACAAAGCTGGGGCAAGAAGGAGGAAGGGGGGTGGGACGACATGTTCGGAGTGATGCCGTTTGTCTTCCCAAGTCACCGTTACACGTGATGGAGCCCTGCTTTCCTGGAGATGGCTGAACACCTGCCTGCCGGTGGGGAGGAGTGAACAAATTCCTTGTTTTGATTTGCTTGCGTGCACGGCTTTTGCTTTCCCTATTAAACCGTCTTTACCTCAACCCACAAGTTTTCTCACTTTTACTCTTCTGATTCTCTCCCCCATCCCACCACGGGGAGTGAGTGGGTAGCTATGTGGGGTTTGGTTGCCAGATGGGGTTAAACCACTACAAGAGTACATCCATGTACTGATTCCCTTGTAAAGTCTATCTTTTTAGGATCTATGTGAGTGCATTTCCAAAAACCTAGGCTTCAAATTAAACCTCTCTAGCTTTAGCAATCAACATTGCAAGATTCAGTAGTGAATGAAAAAATTTGTACCTGCTTAGACCAATCTTCCATCCATCCATCTAGTTCCATACTTAATGATATTAAAAGTGTTGACTATGTGATTTAATATCTTAGATAAAGTCAGTGGACTAGCATGCTGGTACTGATTAAATGGGAAATTATTAAATAGAATCTGATTTCCAGTACTGTCAAATTGATGCAGTATTTAACAGATAGGAAAGTGACGATGAGAAACATAAGAACAAGTATACTTGCTCTAAAACCCTTCATTTAACAAGCTTCCATTGACTTTCTCAAATTTGAAGTTACTGTTTTGACATGAAGCATCAATAATCTAGAATTAGTAACACATAAGTACCTTTACTAGTTACTACAAGCTTAGATTTTTGCCTCAAATCTTGGGAGAATTTCACAATATTGCTGATACACACTATACATAGAAAGCATGCTGGTTCTTGCCCTGGCTTTGAAAATTTAGGGGGTTTATATACATATAAAAACAAATATATTCATGCACACAGCTAGTAAAAGAGATCCTATCCTCTTTCTGCTAACTGTAAAATTCAGGAAGCTGGTCTACATTACACCTGGACTGGTAGTAGTTGCTGCTTTTCTTTCACAGTGTGAAAAAACATGTATACAAATAGTAGTCACTGCTCTCTTTTTCATGCAAGGCAGGCAATAGATAACTTGCTGAAGACAGCACGTGAGAGCGCTTGGTTAGGAAGCAAGCCACAGAAACTTGTTAAAAACATTAGGTATTGTCATGGTTTTACCCCAGACAGCAACTCAGCCCAACCCAGCCGCTCACTCACTCCCCCCCGGTGGGGTGGGGGAGAGAATCGGAAGAGTAAAAGTGAGAAAACTCGTGGGTTGAGATAAAGACAGTTGAATAGGGAAAGCAAAAGCTGCACATGCAAGCAAATCAAAACAAGGAATTCGTTCACTCCTCCCCACCGGCAGGCAGGTGTTCAGCCATCTCCAGGAAAGCAGGGCTCCATCACGTGTAACGGTGACTTGGGAAGACAAACGGCATCACTCCGAACATGTCGTCCCACCCCCCTTCCTCCTTCTTGCCCCAGCTTTGTACGCTGAGCATGACGCCATATGGTGTGGGATATCCCTTGGGTCAGTTGGGGTCAGCCGTCCCGGCTGTGTCCCCTCCCAGCTCCTTGTGCACCCCCAGCCTGCTTGCTGGTGGGGTGGGGTGAGAAGCAGCAAAGGCCTTGACCCTGTGCAAGCACTGCTCAGCAGTAACGAAAACATCTCTGTTTTATCAACACTGTTTCCAGCAGAAATCTAAAACATAGCCCCAGACTAGCTACTGTGGGGAAAATTAACTCTATCCCAGCCAAAACCAGCACAGGTATATACCTTGTTTTATAGGACAATAATGTGGTACTATATGATATTTGGGATACACTGTAACAGAATTGGTAAAGCACAGAAAAATAACTGAAGTCCTTTTTAAGGTTATTTTGCTATATCCCAGTAGACCACACCAGCATAATATTTCCCCTGACACCACCACCCCCCCCCAACCCTTCACTACAGATCCACCTAAGTTAAAGGATTATACTTAAATTCTTGAGACAGAAGACTGAGAACTCTCATCATTGGGGAACTGTGTTATGGAAATGAAGCCTTCTGCTCAAAAGTTCAATCTTTTCCTCATTTTGACTAAAACATTGCAGGTTTCTTCATATCATTTACTTATACTAGTGCAAGCAAGACTTCAAATACTTACTATTAATTGAACAGCGATGTGTCAATGTGAAGTATAAATCATGCATGATGACTGTTTCCCTCTGCTGGTCCACATTGCATTTACACTTGAGTGGCAGAGCTGTCGCTCCAGATAGCAAATTTAAAACCTCCTGTAAGACTGCTCAGGGGGGGGAAAAAAAAAAACCACCCACCACACCACAACCCAAAAAACCACATCACATCATTTTGAACTACCATTTAAGATTTTCTCAAAAAGAAGAGGAGATTTGCATACATGAAAATAAGTGTGTCTACTAGGAGATTTAGTTTGTTTACTTAATATATTGTATGATTTTTCAGTTAGCTTAAGCATATTTCTAGGCTCCTACAAAGGTCACATAATTCTATCCATTAACAGGTGATTTTCTACAACTGACCAAAAAGCCTTCACCTGTTTTTAAATGAGCTTTGTGGCCTTCATGAACTCCTAAGCTATTATATATACTAACCGCTGTCTAACATGGGATGTGTTGAAAAGCTTGCCAAGAGATACACAAAACAGTTTACTGAACTACCCATTCTTTACCTTTTTTATTATTATTAAGTTTTTTTAATTAAGTTATGTTCCTTTTCTGTATGATTTTTAAAGAAGCATGATCTGCCTGAGACCCCCCCACGCCACAGGCGTGTAAAGACACATCATTAGATTATAAATGACTATATTCGTATTTTAATCTTTAAATTATTAAAATCACTGCCTTTCAGCACCAGCATTTTGGGCAAGTATAAAGTGTTTTCCAAGAGTCTTAAATCTTTTTGGCTAAGATATCAATCACAAGTCTTTTCCAAAAATGTCTCCTGGAATGGATATTCATCCTTTTTCTTTTTGCCAGAGATGAAAACTATACCCCACTGAATATGCAACTTTCCATATACTTGTATTATCGTAGCACCCCAGAGACCTAAACAATGGCCAGAATATGAACAAATTCATGTTATTGTGCTAAACCCTTTCATTTCTTTGGAATTTGTATTACACTGTACACTATAAAGTCCACAGTGCGAATCAGTAATGGATTCCCTAGATGAATGAGATTCTGGCAACGTGCTAGGAGGCTGAGAGTTTAGGATTAATGCTAGGAGTCCAAATACTAGTCTAAGATTTGTTGCTAGCATAACACTAATTTTCCTGCTAACACTTTGGTTTCCCGTGTCTGACCAGAGGGCCGCTGCAGGGAGCCCTCATGAGAAGGGTACGCTTTGGAGGGGGAAGTTGAAGAATTATAGACCGTCTTACCTTTGGTATGATTTGGTTTCTAAAACATGGTTTAGAAGCTGCACTGGCCAAAAATGATGCCCAGGTCATTTGAATGTATCTTTGATTTCCCTTTTAGGTTACATTCCTGTCCTGGTGATACAGGCAGCAGTAGGGCACCACAGCACAGGAGATCTCTGGTAACCAGTCAGGCATTACGTGCAAATGCTGGAGCATCTCTTCTCTGCAGTTACATCCCAATATGCAATCCCAATGTGTAATATTTAGGTTGGTGGAATACATTCAGAGGGGTAATGAATACTAACAAAGTCCCTGGCTGATACCTTAATTCCCCAATTTAGAATACTGACCCACCAACTTTATACCTACTACTTCCTAGACAAGTAAAAAAAGCAGTTGCTATCAATTCACCCAATTTAAATTTGCCTGCCCACCAGCAAACCAGTCTCATTCATGAAGGAGTCAGTTTTTTAAATACAAGGCTCCAAGTGTTTGCTTTGATTACTTCCGACTTGATTTCATGGCACAGGGAGGCAGACTGTAGACACTGACAACTCCAGCTTAGGGAAAAAAAAAAAAAAGTAACTTCAAGTCTTAAGACTTGTGTATCTCCTTTCCCCACATAGAACTACACAGACTTTACCCAATTTAGGTCATTAGGTATTTTAATTACTCTTCAAAACAGTCATGGTATTGTTCTCACCCAAGTAACGCACTTGCTCTGCCTGAAAGATGCAAAAGCTTGACTGACAAAGTTCATACCACTGCCAGCTTTACCCTTCCAACTATAAAGACAGACAGGTTATAGAGTGGTGTTCTACTTTCTGTGCTGTGCCTTCTGGAAAACTAGGAAGTAATGGATACATAACGTCCTCCGAGATCTCAAATGTTCACCATACAACAGCAAATAGGAATTTTCAAGACAAATACTGCTTTTGAAGGAAGGAATTATTGTTTCCCCCCCCCCCCCCCCCCCCCACCCAACACACCACCCAACAAACAAA
>WAAD01031161.1:66626-95988 GCA_013389945.1 Fregata magnificens
GGGGGGGGACACGGACAACAAACAGAATAAACCCAACAACAGCATTTTTTTCATGACTGTGTAAAAAAAATGACCCCTGGTTCCAACTACTGTCATACAGAGAGTAGATAAGATGTCAGGACTTGAACCTGTTGTGGCATTGCACAGGAGTTCCTGCAAGTTCCCAGCTTTAATACAATTTCACAGGCAGAAATGTCACTTAATCCCGTGGTGAATTGCTTTTAAAAAAATTGCTAAGTATGAAGAGCTTTCCAGCATTCTGAGTAAGATATTAGACAATTGCCAACTCCATGAAACAGAACCCAGAAGCACCAAACTCGATTTCATCCCATTCTGCAAGTTTTACACAATCTCCTGGCATTTTTATCACTTTCATGATCCTGGCATGCAGTAGAGCAGCAATACCTTTTCACACAAACACAATTAGAATGGCAGGGCTCATTTTAGTGCAAAAATCTGAACAGACTTGGAAAGTTTTTGCTTGTGCACCTGCCCACAAAAGCTTACATTGACCCTACTTGGCAGTAACTTAAATACAAAGCAGCCACTAGGAACAGTTACTCCACAAAGACCTCTTTGCTGTGCATTGAAGGACTGACTGTAGAAACATTTGGGGCTACAAGGGAACATAACATACAGAAACATTAATTTCCTGAAGATGCCTCATACTGCTGTCTCAGATGGAGCCATCCTTTGTTAAATAAACAGCATTTGCTTACTTAAAATTCCTATGCTCTTTTTTCCTTGTCCCACCCCACACTAAGCATCTGGTACTGTTTTGTTTTGGGTTTGGTTGTTTTTTGGGGTTTTTTTTTTGTTTTGTTTTGTTTTGTTTTTTTTTTTAAATAAATGGATCTTAAATATCTGAAGATTCTTGAATTTAAAATACCAAAGGCCTGATAAAAATTTCAGCCAGCAGCTGCTGTTAGCAAGCAGCACTCTGGAGACAGACCATCATGGGGTACTGGGAGGAAGAGAAACAGCATGACAGCAAACCATTCATTTGGTTTGTTGCAGTTTCCAGAGGAGCTTACCGCATGCCACCACCACCTGCAGCTTTAAGTGTCATCTGGAAAAGAAAGCTACATGGGGAAATAACCACAGCCATTCCTGCCTGGTGCACTCTTCCCTGCCACCACATACACAGAAAAGCTGTGGCCATCATGAACATGGATCATCTTCCCCTGTTATCTGAGCTGCAATTAGGAGAGCCAGGATTTCTTCTACCTTCACACAATGCAGGAATACAAGCAGCTTTTGCTTCGCCAGGAATATCCTCATGCTCAGTGCATTCAAGCAGTGACTTGATCCTCTAATTCAAGAATTCCTCAGAGACAATTTGATTGTTCTAGAGGAATACAAGTGCCTTTAAACTGTCTTTCAAATTAAACAGCACCAGTTCCCCCAGAGGTTAAAATAGATACGAGTCTGCTTTACATCACAGAAAGTGACTGCTGTAGCCACTGTTTCCCAGGCTGAACAGAGAAATTCCACAAATAGTGTGGAAACAGAAAATTCTCCATTTTTCTAATGCTTCCCACAAATCAAAGTGTCGTCATTTTGAAATGCAATGCTATGTTCCCTCTCTCAAAATCTCCAGCAAATCTACTTTTTCTGGTTTGTAGAGCCTGGGTCAATTCACCTAAGTTTTTCGGATATGTAAATTCTGCTTTACAGGTAGATAACCTGTGCCAGAGCACTGTAAGGAGACTTCATTGTCTCTTAGAGCAAAGCTGCACAACATACATTGTGCAGAGAAATTTCTTTGCTCTCCCAGTGGTTAAGAAAAACTGTGGTATCAGTATGGCATGTCCTTCACAGGAACTGTGGAGCAGCACACACCCTTAGCAGATTATGAAGGGCTATAGTTCGTTAGGGCTGGGGCTATCCTAGGAGAGGATAGATTCATAGCCCACAAGAGCAGCTGCCTCCAAGAAGCACATGCTGCCCCTGACACACCACTGACTTGCACCGTTGCGATTTTAGCCCTTTCTCTAGCTGCTGGGATTGCCGGCAGTAGAGAGAATCATAGAATCATTTAGGTTGGAAAAGACCTTTAAGATCACAGAGTCCAAACATAAACCTGATGCTGCCAAGTCCACCACTAAACCATGTCCCTAAGCACCACGTCTACACGTCTTTTAAATGCCCCCAGGGATGGTGACTCAACCACTTCCCTGGGCAGCCTGTTCCAATGTTTGACAACCCTTTTGGTGAAGAAATATTTCCTAATATCCAATCTAAACCTCCCCTGGCAAAACTTGAGATCATGTTACTATACACAAAGAAGCAACAGTGCAAGAGAAACAACCAGCAAACAGTAAATAATGCTGCTGAATGCTCTGAGGTTTTTACACATTGAACTTTCTTTGACAATTTTGTACTCACAGCTGTGACCCTACACATGCTACAAAAGGAAGTGCAGATCAAATCCTAATTCTTAGTGATTTTACAAAGCCTTTAAGCCAGTAAAGCTTTGCTAAACTCAGGAGTCACAAAATCTATTGTTTCCCTACTCTGAAACACTTGCAGAATTTGTCAATATTCAGAAAATCATCATTCAAACCTCCTGCAGCTGCAAGTAATTGGGAAACCAAAGTGAGGGAATTAGGATCAGCTGGTTCAGGTGGTGAATAGAAGTGACAATGAAAATATAATATTCGGGTGAGAAATCTAAAGTTTGTACTAAATCACTAGGCAAACTATACATATTTGCAGGATTAACTCTTGGAAAGAAAGAACATTTTGGTACTTACAACATTTGGGATTTCTGTGCCTTCCTTTCCCGCTTATAAATGGGTGCTGCAAGCCTTAATATTAGAGAAGTGCTCTTACTGGAAGTGCCAGGTACTTCTAGCAGCTCAAAAAAATCCTAAATTGTTACTTTGGATGCTTTTCTTTTCTCCTGTGTAGCACCCTCCATGTACGCAAACATGAGAAGAAGAAACAACCTCAGTTGAGCAAAGAAAATTAATGTCTCTTTCATGTGAACTGTATCGTTTAGACATCCTCCACAGGAGAGGAGGTCTCATTAAAAATGTCAGTCTTTCTATTCAACAATGCAAAAACCACATATAGGTATCATCAGCTGTTTTTCCTGATCTGTTTTGCGAACAGCAAACCAAACCCCAAGTCCTCAAGCTTTGTAGACCTGAAGAGACCCTGAGGCACAGCCAGTAGGTAGGAGAAAATTTTTTCCAAACACAGCAGAAAGTACAGACAACCCAAGTAACCTTGAATTCCAGACTTAACTGACAGCAGAACAGAGCAAAAGCACTGCTATCATTAGCACATCAAAAACGATGCAGAAATTAGCACTTTTCATTTGGAGTATTTACACAAAGCCAAGCTCTTCCATTCCTCATCCATTGTCACAAATTCAATTGCCTAAATGTGTTATCAGAAGGCTAAGCAGACACATGCAGGTTTGCTTCGCACTGCTGCAATTCCATATTGTTCAATTCCTCCAAAACTTCTCAGTTGCCCCATCACCGCCTCCATAATAGCTATAACCAGAAGAAGATTTAGCTCCATGAAATACATGCCCCATTTCAGTCAAATGATCGAGCTCCTGAAACAATGAGGATAGAAAGAATGGAGAGAATACTTTCTTACTTTCTTGAATGCCTACCACCTGCCCAGAATAAGAAGAAAGCATACTGCAGCCAGGTCTCTGCTCTTCAGAGATGACAGGACCTTCGGTTGTTATCCTCGCTTGTTTGAAGAAAACAAAGTAGTGAATAAAAGTGCAATTTGGAACCAATAACTTAAAACTCCTGGATCTGGGGGATATGGCTATAGAAGTTTTCTGGCAAGCCACTGAAATGTTTATCCGCCAATTCTATGTACAAGATCTTCAGACTTGCCTATTTAAACAGTGAGAATTTAAGCAATCTGTACTCTAAGCAGCCGATATAGTACTAATAGGGCCTTAATAACAAAGAAGGAACACTCTAAATTTACAGAAGCAAAACTAGTGCCACCATGGCAACAAGTTAGCAAACAGCAAAAACTTTCTAAAACTAGAAAGCGATCTTGCCTCTAATTACACTGATACCAGGTGTACAATTCTTAAATACAGTCATTTCTGACACACTCTCGTCGCAAAAAAAGAAAACATCAAACTCCGTGTACAAATATTCACTGGAAATATGTTTACAGATGCACACTGTCTTGCAATAAAAATTGCATCTGTAATACTGCCTGAGATGATTTTCATTCAGGTAGGAAATAATCAACTGCGTACAAATCTAGGATTGCAAATATAGGCAGAAGCTTTGAAACAGATACATATATTCTGAAGCAAAAATACTGAGCACTATGATGTCTGTAGACAACTCCAGCTAAAAAGGCAAAAATAACAACTAGATTTGTTCCAAAGCATATGGCTGTCAAAGCAGAGCTCTTCTCTACTCATTTAAATGTCTCTAACCACAGACACCCCAAAAAATGTATAGGCAAAAGGCTTATGAGACCCAAATAACACTCGACTCAACCTGGAACCCTTTCTTTGGGTTTTTTGGAGGGGAGACAGGAGGAGAGCCTTGGGGGTTNTATTATTAGAGGCTTACACAGAAAAGAGATATGTCTAGCCATACCTCAGAAACAAAGTAGCATTAGCAGTCCTGCATTCTAATGAAGATATACAAACCCGAAAATATTACAAGAGCAGATAAAAAGAGCTGAGAGAGAGAGAGAGAGACACCCCCTTTGCAACAGTTCACTGAAGCCAGTGGAAAAATATCAACTTCAACCTGACTTCACCAGGTTGAAGACCAGAGTTGAATGGCACAGCACAACAGAAGCCTCCAGTGACTTTGTTGCCTTTTTTCCCCTATTTGGTTGAGGCCAAATAAGAAGGTGAGCCAAGTAGACTTCAGAGTAACAGCAGCTATAAAAGACTCAGCCATAGCATTAGCTTTGACGATCTTAAGTAAGGAATCATACCTCAAGACAAGCATTACTTCATCAGGAAGCCAAAGACAGGCTAGAGGTCACTACTATTGGGAAGATTTCAAAAGCCCTTCAGTTATAAATCGCTGGTTCCACACACTCACAACCAGCGATTTCAGCCTGAAGTGTGCCAGCCAAAATGAACTTCTTTTGGAGCAGTTGTGTAGAAGTCCTCATGAGAATGAGTATTCTCCGCTCAAACCCTCTCCACAGATTAAGTCAAATATCTGAATTTTTAACGTGGTGCAACCTAGCGCTTAAATACAGAGCTAATTTGAAAGGAACCATAAAAGTAGTTTCATAGCTAGACTTATCCTTTTGGAGTGCGGCAAAAAAGCGTTTGCCACGTAAGACTGCAAACCGGAACAGGACAAATACCACTTTTTAGCACGGTACACGTACAGCAATAGAAAAGGACAGACACACACCTATGGCTGCTGAACCAGGAGACTGCTTCTCAAAAAGCATCACAGTGAAAGGGCTGTTAGAATTAATAAAGTAGTCTGAAATGAAGTTAATTAATAGGGAATTAACAGCATTGTTAAAACATGCCAACAACAGGAACAACCAACCACCAAACCCATGATGTGATATTCAGCAGAAATAAGCTTTCTGAAGTGTTGTCACTTTTATCTCCTTACATTCCCACAACTTAATTACAGCACCTCCCCGCCCCCTCCCAAAACAGCAGCTCCCTGACCTGAGCCAGCTGGAACAGAACCCAACAGAGCTGAGTTACCAGCTCATTTGGGTGGCTCCTTCCTACCTACTGTCCCCCCCACCCCAGCCTTGCAAAATTTTACCCAAGACTAACTCCTGTTTGGAATTTGGCTGAAGCTGGTTATTTGCTTCAGAAATGAGCAGGGAAAAGGGACAGAGCAACATTGGTAAAGTAAGTTGCCATGGAAGTGAAGTTTAGGAATCTCAGGCTAAAACCGCTTTGTGTTATTACTGTCAGCATGCTTCAGCAGCAGCAGCTCTATTGAAAATGTGAGTCTAGACCACAGGCTATTACCCATGTAGATAAAAACCTGTTACTTGATGGGAAGTAGGTCACAGAAGATGACCAATTTGGCCAGCTAAAAGTGTCTGTAGAGCCGTTCTAAGTTCTCTAAAACCTGAAAAGGTACCGAAGTGCAGTGCACAGCTCCCCGCTTGTTCTGCCTGTCCTAGAGTGGGAGCGGGTATATGATCTCACATGTGTTTGCTGTAAGTACAAGCTTCAGGCATAGTTCTCATTGTCTTGTGATTTGAAATGTATGGAATTTTAAAGTGTGAAATCACAAATTACTTCTACCTCTTGCATCCAAAATACAAGTATGTACAGGTCTACAAATTTTCTTTTGTGGCCAACAGTTCTGTTGGAGGGTTTATAAGCTTCAAAGAGCACTACATTTCTGGTCCCCTAGTTGCCACTGTCCTCTGTATAACAGAGCATACTCATCTGCCTAGAATTACATCTGAAGAATTTTGCCCTATTATTTTCTTCACATGAACAGGGAGGAAAGAAAAAACAGGAAGATATTTGGTCAATCAGATAGGTTTTAAATGCCAGATCTCCCTACCTGTACCTCCATTAGACTGCCTTTCTCTCCTGATTCCCTACAAGCCACTTATCTTTCTCTCAAGACCTGAGAGAAATTACCTTCCATATTTGTACTTTCCCAGTTGTAATGAGTAGTTTCCTGTTGTAGAGACATAGCTGATCAGGATTTCTATTGCAACGACATAAAAAAGCTCAGATAAACGCTTTCTGTTGATGCACTGGCTTAGAGTTTATTACACCTTGAGAGCAACCTCAATTTTTTTTTCTTTTGGCAATTTGCACTGGGAAAAACAGTTAAACATAGCTGCTCCATCATGTGACTGCAACTTTCTCCTGTCTTTTTTTTTTTTTTTTTTTTTTTTTTTTTTTTTTTGTGGAGACCCTAGTACAGAAGATAGAAACCAAAAGGATTACGCAGGGTTAATCTCCCTGTACCAAGGAACTTGCAAGTTGCAAGAGATACTGCTTAATAATTATGGTTTTCATGGCTTTTAAAGTGTAAAAGCTTTTGACACTACTGTGATAATTAACTGATGGCATTGCTGATATTCAGTAGGTATAACTGCCCGAAGGAGGACCCCATGAAAACAACATTGCTGCGTACAGACTAATGGTAGTCATACTTATTGGTGCAGGATTTCACCTATCTTTCTCTCTTATCTGACATAAATTCAGAAGGTACAATTTTAAGCTATCCTAAAATTGGAATGTTCCCCCTCTTCCCCAAGCGACCAGGACTTTCACTCTTCCTCTTCTGTATTTTTCAGTCAATGGAGTTGTTGGATTAAGAAGTTCTTCCTTTGTTCCCACAAAATATAATTAAAGCTTTCCCCAACTAGCAGGAGTCTGTAACCTCCGCACCACCATCAGCTTTTTCTTTATAGATTCCAGTCTACCTATATAGGTTAGAATGTATTATTCTTTGCAAACTAATCTACCTCCTCCAACCCGAGCACTGGGCGGTGCTGCTGCTGTGCCTGGAGGCACGCAGTTCAGTCCCCACACAGAGCACTTAAATTTCTATGGCACATGGCACTTTGCATCATGCGTTAACATCAGCTATTCGATATTTTCTCCCTTCCCTAGTAGCTGGTTTACACGTAATGACGTTCCACTTGAAGTCTGCTCCAGGGGAATGAATACTATGGGATGGATTTGTAAACACAAGTTTCAGAAGTAGGTCAAAGGCAGGCACCAGCTCACACCTTTAACAGGCGATGCTGCTCCTGGAGAGACACTGAGACCCACAGAGGGGTTTGCAGCATTTACACAATGTTTGCAGTAAAGGTGTCCTGGGCAAATTGGGGGGGGGGGGCGGCACGGAATCACTAGTCCCAGTATACGTGCATGTAAACTATCAAATAGCTAGTTACATAGGCAACACTCTCCTTTCCTCCTGTCACTGCTGGCAGAAGAGCTCACTCCACCTATGAGGATACCAACAGCCACATCGCTCAGCCTCCTGCTTGCTTGAGCCTCATTAAGCTCTTCAGATGGCATGGTGACACGAGGGGTGGGAGCAGAAGCACTGTTTATGTTGCACATGCTTGAAGTAGAATTTTCATGAGAAAACCCACTGTTTTTTCCCTGACAGTTGTAAAGGCCCACGGGGAACATTTAGCTATTGTAGCCACTGCTCCTTTCATCAAAAGTAGGCTTCAGTATAGAGTTTGCTTCCCTCTGCCCAGGATGGGAGAGCACAAACAGGAGCAAAACCTGCTCCTGGGACAGCCACAAAATCCAAAGGGAAGAATTTATACAGAGTTCCTGGCAATCACATCCATCCAGACTGGAAAAGCATAAGGGGGCGGGGGGGCGGTTGCAATGTCCCAATAGCTTAATACTAACCTACATTTTGAATACTCTGTTGTGGCACTAGGTATCTCATGATCAGAATTACTTACAAGGTACGGGAAGCAAAAGAGAGCAAAAAGATTATGCCTCCAACAAAACACATCAAGGGTCACAAAGATACATGGACTGAGTTACTTATTGGGAAGGGCAAAGCTGCCTTGCTTCTAGGAAAGTGAGGATGTATTCTGTCACAGGTAAGAACCTGAGATAAGAACAACAGCAAACATTTCTCTAGAGAGCGAAGGGACTGTGTTGGCAAGTCTAGTTCAAGACATCAGGCTAAGACAAAGCAGCTCAGTTAGGCCAGTCTGCCAGGCTGCTGTCTCATAAAGCATAGGTAGAATTTGTGAACAAGCCGTTTTCTTAATACTGGATCTCCTATGCCACAAGGTGACCAACCTTTTATTCTATATAGTGCCTTTTTTTTAAAGGCTGTCTACATATCATACATACCCTACTCATCACACCTACAGAGAGGACAAAGCTACACAGGCACCAAACCTTAACTGATGAGCCAGAATAGTCACATTTGTTGCCCACGACCTGGATAAAAAAACCCAGGAAAATTATGAGATGCCACCATAAGAGACCTGCAAACCTGCACTGTCAGTTGTGAGAAAACATCTCAACCCACTGCCAGAGCAGTGTCACTCACTATATAACCAAGAAAATCTGTGCATATTGGGTGACAGCAGGATACACGTTTGCTTTTTGTTATCTGCCGCAAGCAAAGGAAACATGTGCCTCAGCATGTATTATGAAAGCAGCTAAAAATGATGAATGGTGGCATTTTTCCTCATTCTTAATATATTTGTGTTTTCAACTATGTGGGTGGGTGAAGCAAGTTCTCATGCAACCATAGCTGTTTCTAAACAAAGTGTGTTTCCGTAAACTAGAGGAATCTATTACAAAACACGGAAAAATATTTTTATACACACAGTCTAATAACATGTTTCATCAATTAGCTCAGTCAACATTCAAAGGAGTCACAATTCTACTACCCTCTTCCCCTTCTTTCCTCCCCAGAAATAGAAAAACCAGCAGTTTTAGAAGTAATTCTTAAACACAATTAACATTTATTATAACTTCCCAGGTACAACCTACGCTTATCTCCCAACAGCATAAAGAGAGTTCTCTTTGAGGGGTTATGATAAAAGTAGTCATTGCACAGCTGATCTCCACACACTGTTTTAACAATCTTGCCCAGTTCTAGAAAATCCTGTCACCCTATAATCTTCAGAAAGATTAAAGGTACGTAACATAGCTTTAAAAATCCACATTGCTTAAGGTCTCTTATTAGTCAGGTTTTCCCTAAACTCGCTGTTCATTATTTCTCAGCCAAGAATTGAAACAAAGTTCCTGTAATTCCACTAACATGTCACTTTTACCAGGCAGCAATGGGTGCACTTCCCAGCTGCCAGAGGATCAAAGAGCACACCAGGACCATTATGTGAAGGAAAAGGTGAAAACAGAGCTGAATACCTATGTTCTTCGCAGGCAGTCTGAGGTATTCTTTGTTTAACTCTGAATTTTCTGCATCTATCCCTTCCGTGCCTTGAGAAGGCATGGAGAACTCTATGCTCTTGAGAATAAGGATGTTCATTCTTTAACCTGAAATTAAAGCCCGGAGTACTCTATAGCTTGCTGTATGCACCCCAGAAAAGTGAGATATTAAGTGATACTGCAATAATTAGAGTAGGATAACGTGTTCCCATTTTTTTCCTCTTCTTTGTAAAGTTGTGACATCTGCTTGTATCACTGTTTTCTCTCATCTCCCCCTCACTATGGTTTTGTGAAGTGGCAGCCAAAACCAGAGGTTGCTCCTAGGTTGGAACATGAAATTTAAATTTGGTGCTCCCTCTCCTGCGAGGATGAGATGGAGAGAGAGACAGAAGGCACAAGCTCCTTCTGGAAGGAACACACACGCAAAAAAACCCCTGCAATCAGATCAAACAGTGAGAGAGAAATGTTTATTAACAAAACTGGTGTTAGTGCTGGAACAGGAGAGATGTTTCCAATCCCCCCACTATTTGCAAGGCATTCCCTCTCATTCATATTTGGTTGAACCCCTCTGTTCTGTTTTGGAAATCTAACTCTGGGTAATAGCGAGCAAAGCTCATCAGTCATTCCGTCCTCACTTATAGCTCCTTAAAGCTAAATTACCTTCTTATTTTAACCCATAGATGGACACACCACACCATGTAAGTAGAAACCAGTTCTGTCTGCTGGTGCTGTTTGGGATTTGTTCTTTGGAGGGCAAATGGGTGCTGGATTTCACCTGCAGGAGGAAAGTTTCCCCAAAATCCCTTGCTTAATGATGTATCATCCCTCATCCAGATGCTTTGCAGCTAAGCAGAAAATATTTCCTATTGTGGGCAACTTTAACAGCTGTAGAAAGATGAGGAGAAGACAGCAACCCTGATTACACGGCCTGTTACAGCTCTGCTAACCATATTTCTTGTACAAGCACACTGTTATGTTTTTTGGTTTTTGCAGGTTCTTACCTTTGGACTGAGGTCAATCATGCAGAAATACTTTTAACCCAGGTGACAGAACCACAATCAATGCTTGGATAACTGCAGTGATAGGACCACCGCTTTGTTGGGAAACTAATATAAGCCATCACTCACTGTTAAAAAGAGGCTTGGAAATAAATATATTAGGAACCATTTTTTGATACACAAGGAGAAAGGCAACTAGGAGACTCTTCAGTTTTAACTTGACCAAATGAAGTGGAAGTGGTTGAGAATATGAAAACTGAAACCGTTTTGAATGACAGCAACCATGAAGTGGTAGAGTTCGCAGCTCCTGGAAGAACAGCAAAACCAATGGAGTTTTGAAAAAGCAGGTTTCAGTGGGTTCAGGGGACTGGCAGATAACGTGCCACGTGAAACAAGCCAGAAGGTAGCAGCAGTTCTGGAAATCCTGCAGTTCTTTAGAGCAAACTTTCATGGCACAGAGAATGGATAGCAGTGAGAAGAACTGAAAGAACTGAACCACAAAGTTCTTCACTGACCTCGCGTGCAAGCAGGAAGTCTAAAGAGGGTGAAACTGGACCATATTACTTAAGTGAGCTCAAAAACGTAGCAGGGGCAGGTGAAGGCCAAAATCAGAAAGGCCAGTGGCACAGAAATAACTAAAGAAAGTCTATAAAAACTGTCAAGAAAACACCGTACTGCACTAAAGAGGTAACACTACAGAAGCTAGTAAGAAAACGGTATTATGATAGCAGGCAAAATAGGGGAGAAAAAAAATAGTTGAACATATCTACAAATGTCAGATGTCTGTAACTTGGCTGGACCTGATAAAATTCTCAGAGCTGGTGGTTTCATTGTTTTCTTTGAATGAAACTTAGAGGATTGATGAGAATCTAGAAGATGCACAAAGGTAAACACAGTACCTACAAAAAAAACCAAAAAACAAAACAAAACAAAAAAACCAGCCAAAGCCAGCTAACTATAGACCAGTTGGCTTAACTTAAAATTCCTCCTCAAAGTGATACCACATATTGGTAGACAAAGCACCTATATGCATTTAGATGATAAGGAAATGAGTAACAGCCAACACACATTTGTCAAGGATCAATCTAATTTCTTTCCATAGCCATGTAACAGACTGTTGGATGAAGGAATAACAGAAGTTAGATATCTAAACTCCAGTGAGGCTTTTGACATTGTCTCATCAGACTTCTAAACCCTGTTTCTGAAACTTGTTCATTTTGGAGATACCTTTTTTTTTNGATTCAGAAATTCCTAATAAAACATCAGAAACTTCAAAACAAAACATGGTCTAGCACAATGCTGGAAGCTTTGGGAGCGTTTGGAAGCACTTTCATAACTAACTGTGGAGGACCACAACAGAAGGGAGATGTTTACAAATCTCTCATTAAACGTAGAGTCAAGCAATGGGACCAGTTTGTCTGGGAAGGCTGGAAAGCTACTGGATCTCCAGCACTGGCCTTTATTAGTTTTTGGTGGTGGTGGTTGTTTGGGGTTTTTGTTGTTGTTGCTGTAGTTTTTAAGAATAGCTTGGTCCTATGAAGATTAGACTGACTCAGTCCTGTGTAGGGAGAGGGACTGACAAAACGCCATGCTGAACTTCCAGCTTTAATTTTCCGATCACTTGAAAATGTTTTTTAAGTGCTAATAAGTAACATCCCTAGTATCTCCCTGTCCAGATGGCTAAATGAGACAACTGATTACATGATTAGTTCAAGGTTTTGTCAGCAAAAACAAGCTCTGAATCCTCCTGCAACTCTGAGCACTCAGACTGGGTTAATTCTTGGACTCTCTAAACTCTGCAGGGTACAGGGAGCAAAAGAACATTTCTTTACATTTGTGGCTGGAAGAGGAGGATAAGCAGCTGTCACAGTACCTGAACCCATCTCTTTTCTACTCAGTAGGGAGAAATCATAGGCCCTACTGATTTGTTCAACCAGCATGCAGACTTAGCTGAAAGCTTGTTTCAGACAAGTACCACGTCCATCCCCTCAGTTCTCATCCTTGTCTCAATGGCACGGGCAGAGTGAGAACATCCAGAAGGATCATAACCGAATCATCTCTGTTTGAAAGAACTCGGCTCCCAGCGCCGTGGTTTCTACCCTGCCAGTTCACCCGGAGGAGCCCTCCAGGTCCAGCAGAAATAAATACTGCTTCGACACCACAGTGAATAGATAAATGCACTGCTTTAGAGGAATCCTTTGTGGATGGATACTTTCCTGAGTATGACCCACAGAACATACAAACTATTCAAAATGGCAACCATACCGAGAGAGAAAAGTATTCCACAAGGAGCTGAATAAAGACCCCAGTTACATTTGCTTGTAAAGCACATTTACATTTGGGTAGTTTGAGACCTCCGAGATCTTGCTGCTTCTCTCAATCAGGTATGAACGCAGAACACTCACATTTAAGCTGCTACCAAGCACCTTAAAGCTCCAATTATTTTTTTTTTTTTTTTTTTAACATTGGCCTCTGCCTCCAGAATCTACCTAGGAGCAGAAATAGATATGTCTAAATTCACCAATTAGGGTTGTTCAGGGCATTTTCAATCCTGCCACGGCCTGGTAGTCTGATATCCAGTGACACTTCTAGACCAAGCCTGAAGAGCCTTAGGTACACGTTAAGAATTGAAGTGCTTCGCTAAGAATCGATATTTCTTAATTTCACCCGCCTCTTACAAAACCACATTAGACTGGATAGCATATGGGAGGAGGCAAGTCCATGCTGCTGTCAAGTAGCCAGCTTTTGCTGAATATTACAAGCACCAGTTCGTACTTTACAGTTCACATCTTCATATTATTGAATGTTGTGTGGGGAGGAAAACAATCCATCTTTAATCTCTAATTATTTTATTTTACCTTCTTTCCTCAGCAAAACAGAGTATATCATTTTGTACCAAACCAACTTTTTCTTTAGTGACTATTATACACTTTGTTCATTGCTGCCAATGAAACAGACACACTTAGAAAGACAACCCTCTTCCCCCCAACTCCCCTCATTCAGCAACATGTCCAGCAGTAGGGAAATTATGTAGAGAGCAGAATACTACAATCATAGCATAAATGCAATATAGTTCCTTACTGATCCATGACTGGTGAGTTGTGGTAACGTGGAAGCCCTTCTCTACACAGAAATAAAGAAACCCCAAAATCCTTTTGCGATACAAGTTCACAGGCCTGATTTTATAGTCTAAAAACACATTCCCTTTTGTCCAATCTCACAGTAAAAGCGACCGTCAGGACACGGCTGTGATGCTGAGACCACCAGGAGGGATGGAAAAGGGAACCCAACCTGACAGCACGTCTCCCCACTGTCAGCCCGGAGCTGCCAGGACCGCTACACCCATCCACATGCTCACAAAGTCATGCTCATGGAAAGCTTTCCCTCTCCCCTTGGTACAACCGTCAGTAAGACGTCTCGCTGGCTGCCTACAGAGACAGGACTAAGAAAAGCTTGCACTTTTCCTTTCTTAACATAGGATATATAAAACCAGAATAGCACAGTTCTGACTTTACTTGCCCAGGCTGATTATTCCAGTGGCAATTCAGGGATCTAAATTATTAAACCTAGCTAATTTTTATACTCCTTAGCATCCAAAGATAACGTGTGCTGGGTATTACTGAAGCTTATTAGGAAGAACATGGATCAATGAAACAATCTGGAGGACGTAAGGTAATGAGGTGACCGAGCTTGCAACCACAGTGACTCACACTTAATATGAAAGAGTACCAATACCTTCTTAAAATACCACGCCACCACAAAACGTGTGTATGAAAGACAAGTCATGGCTTTCTGAGCCCTTCTGTATGTTTAACTTATACTCTGAAACTGGACTCCCAACAACTTAATTTCAATTTTCAGCCTAAATCCTTAACAGACAACACACTAATCATGAGCTGCACTGACCCATGGGATGCGACAGCAGAGCATCCCTCACAAGGAGCATCCTACAGACTTGCGGCCAAATCCTCTTCTGGAGACTATAGCTGGAGAATCCCTGGCAAAAGTAAAAGCCTTGGCCAACACCTGTTTCCCTGGATTTGCTGTGGGAGAGTTTGCCAGCCTGCAAAAATCCCTGGTTGCCATGGAAACAGAAATACCGTAGTAAAGCAAAGAGAAGAAATATTCAATTGTCAGCACAGAAAGATTGATTGTTTAGGTTTCCCCCCACACGTGTAAAACCAACACAGGGCTTTATGTCATTTACTCCCAACCTAAATTCCTTCCCGCTGGTTTCATCTGATATTTATGAGGGCTGTGATCTAGTAACCTTCTTCCTTTTCATAGCAACAGCCTCCCTTTGCTGCAGTAACAATAAGCCTAAGTACATCAAGAAGGGGGAGGGAGCCCCGTGCCACGTACATCTCCCTCAAAATCATCATGTAGGCAAAGTGCTCAGGAAAGGGGGGAAGAAAAGGATAAAACGCCATCATTATTTTTAAAAAATTCCCGTTGGGTAGCACTCCTTGAATACCAATAGCTGCAGCGCGGCTCTTTGCTATGCAAGCAGCATAACCATACAGAGTCTTTCAGAAAGAAGCGAGACCAAACTCCACAGTTCATCTGATCTATTATTCCTGTGGGTTGTAAATCACTCATGTTCCCTGTTAACGAAAAGCCTGAACAACTTTATGACCAATTAATTGGTGTACTTAGGTAAACTAAACTAAGAGTAACATATTGGATTGAAACAATGAAGCAGCTTGTCCAGTACTCGGCATCAAACAGGAGCTGGCTACGGAGGAAGGTATAAGCAACCAGCAAAGGATCATTATATTCAGTAACAAGGCTCATGGGGAGGAAGGCAGTGCCTAACCCCAGGCAATGAATGGTTGGCTGATGTCCTAAAGCAGGCAGCTTTATATCTCTTCTAGAACTTCATCCTACATAATTTAACTGTGGATTTTCAAGTAAATGTCTAATCTTTTGCCAAGCCTACTAAGTTATTTTCCTGAAATGCCTCAAGACAAAATGGCACAAGTAAAATGTGTGCTCTTTTTTATCAGTTTTAAATACACTACCTTCCAAATTTCTTGGATGTCCCTTTGTTCCCACATTACAAAAGGGGCAAATAGCTGCTAACGAAGAACTGCACAGATGTTGCATTCTCTCTGATGGATTTTTGTGCATTATAAGCAAGATACACAAAAAAATAAACATTACTGATCTGTATTTTCATTCTGGATTAGTTAATCAATGGAATGCACGGTGAAAAAAGCACAGAAGAAATTGGTTTGAAAGGAGAAATAGGGTAGAGAGGATGCTTGGTGAACATGAGGAGGAAGGGGAGGTGGGCAGGGAGACCGGTGTGAAGGAAGGCTGCAATGCTAGAGAGAAGCAAGTGTGGCAGGACACTTTTACATCATAAAACAATGTCATGAAAAAGCTCTTTTCCTGAGAATGGGAACAGGACCCAAAGATGAAGAACAGCAGAACAGGCAGGAAAAGTAAATGAATACAAATATAACAATCTGTGTTACACAACTGGAAATCTTCAGTTTGGTTATGAAGACAGTGTTGTAAGAAGGGATCAGAGTGCTAAGATCCTTTTATTATTCGGGAGTTAGAAAAAGCCCACCAACACAGTGTCATTCATGAGAAAAAAAAAATAATCCTTGGCTTATTTCCCACATTTGTGATAGCAAACAAGCAACTTGCAATGAATGTCTGAGGTCTGATTTGTGCAAAGTACTGTCAGATGTCTCCATGCATATCCCATCTTTTTTGCGCTTACACCCTGGCCTCATTCAGTGACCTGCCCCACTACTAAGTTTCCTAATTAAGTTTATATACGTTTAGTTTTCTTCACTGTAAACAGAAAATAGAAAAGAACGTCCTGGCTACTAAAACCTTAAATAGCATGCAGTGCTCTTTGCAGGGTGAGTAGTCTCCCATCGCTGTCTTGTGCACATCTTCCAAACAGTTATCACACACATATAGGGGAAATGGAAAAACATCCTACACACGCGCAGCGGACCCTTATTTTAGGGTTCACTGCCTTGATGAGGCTGCTTCAAAGTTAACGTAAAGAATTAGGAGGCAGTTTTGGTTAAGCTTTATCAGAAACAGCACACAGTGGGGAAGGGTTGGCCAGAACTTCAGCTGTGAAAGACTGAGAAAGGGAGATATTCCTGAAAACTAGAACTACAACTAAAGCTCCTGTAGTATTTCATTTACAGGCAGAATTAAGAGATGGACTAGAGGTAGTGTCCTGGGGAAAGTGCCCTTTCTTGCAAAGCTAAAGGGCACTCTCTGTTGCTGCACTCCACTGTTTTTATTTGCAGTATGTTCACACCTCTGAGCGTAAAGGAACAGGGTGGTGCCCACCAAAGCCCACGCCACTGCAACAGCAGAGAACAACGGAGCAGTTACATTACATGCTCGGCATTAATAGTTTTACTTTTGATTAAGGAGTAAAACATTACAAATTAGAAAGAGGCACTCAGTTACATTTACAAACCAATGCTATACCACAAAAATAGGAAAGCAACACTTGCTATAGCTGCATACATTTTTTGATCACTTCAGACTTGGCACACACAATGTTTCTGTCTTCCTTTCTTTTATAAATAGGATTGATAAGTTTTCAAGGCATTTAAAATTGCTAGAAAATGCACAGGCAGCTTTCAAAATCAGCACTGCAAAGCCAAGCTGTTTCTTAATACAAACGTTACCTGAAGTAACTTCCAAAAAGATATTACATATGAAAATTCCTTTGTATACAGGTGCAAATCACTTACGCATCTCCAGAAATATAAGCTTAAAAAACCCAAACCAGTAAGAATTGAATGCATTATACCACATGATCATTTTGAACTGATGCAAAATTCATTGACATGAACAATAGTATTTACAATAAAATTCAAGACAGGATGCCCGATGTCTCTTCGGGTTGGACTTGATTTCAGGAAATCTAAGCAAAGATCAATGAATTTTCAAGTACTAGTATGATCTCTGATACAGATGTTCCCTACTGCTTTAAACAAGTCACTTTGCAGCCCAATTCCCCCATCTATAACGTTGGAAGAGTTCTTCATGCTTTCCCGAAGCAATGCAAAGGGGTTTGGCAGGGAGTAGCTTGGAACATGTGCAAGGCACTTTGAATATGAATGCATTATGTGTTGTTAAATTATTCCATTTGAAAAAGACCAGCCCCAAACAATTCTGCAGAAAACCTGCTCACTGGTCCTGTACGTTCAACCTCTTTCAACTCAGTACTGTTGTTTTATTTATGCACTATGGCCTCCTCAATATCTGCAAAATTCATGGATTTAAACTAATTTCAGTTTAAGAAACTAATTTCTGTAAATTAAAGTCTGCAATGCTCCAGGGTTTTAGGAAAAATGAAACATTTTGTCTGCTAAAAGGAAAACTAGAGATATCTCCTGGGAATAGCTAAAATTGCTTAGTTTCTCTGCTAACGCCCTGAGACACAGCAGTGGAAAGAAACAGATGTATACGCAAGGGCACAATGCAATCCACTCCATGGGGATGGCCTCAAGCTCCAGAATTCACTTTCCTTGACTCTTGTTACACTGACAGCGCGCTGCAAGGCTGAGCCTTTACGATCCATCTGCCTGAACGGGGCAGGAGGGGTTGCTTCGGAGGGAGGGTGTGCAGGAAGGGAGACGTTCTTCCCTAACTGCTGATGGCCCAGGGTTGCATAAATGCAGACAACAAGATGCGTTTAATATAAACATATAGAAATTTAATTGTACAAGCACAGCATCCTTTCACCGAACAGCAAAGATTTTTAGAGCAAAAAAATTTACCCAGAAGTTAAGTGCATTCTGCATTCTCTGTGAGGTATGTAAATCCCAAAGGTTAAAGGGAAGATTCACAAAGGAACTTGAAGTAGACTCAGTGGTGCACACCACTAAAATTTAAAAGATTAGTTTAACTCAGTCTCTTCCAAATATTTTCTCCTGTATTATATCTCTGTAACCTAGAGAAGAAATACCAACTTTTCTGAAATTCATACATGCATATTATGCTCAGATGAAAATTGAAAAGTTATCATCCACTTCCAGAGTTTTACAGAAGTAGCTAATTCCCTTTTTTCTGTGATTTCTCCCAAGTGAAGGGGGAGAAAAACCCTGCCACTTGGTGTTAATGGAGTGTTGCACAGACTTTTGCCTGAAGGAAAAGCTTTTAAGCAAGCAAAAGCAGAATTCAGCAGAAAAAGAATCCCCCTTTACCTCAATTAGGAGATGAAAGGGGCCCCTTCAGGTCCCTAGAAACCTGAAAGGACAGGGCAGCAAGATCAGCAGGGGTAATAAAGCTTTATGATTTTACTTTAAATGTTGCAACTGCAATCAGTGAGAAGAAAAGTTTTCAGTTTGCCAGACTTCAGATACGATCAAGGGCATTTTTTTTTTTTTTTTTACTCAGTAACAACAGTGTAAACCTAGAGCCGCTCCACTGACATTAATCACCTTGCACACGTATTCATCCCTGTATGTAGAGGGGAATCAGCAGCTGTGGGTTCTTATCCAGCCCTCATCAGTGTTGTGTTTCCAGTAGAGCATTAAGTATTGTGATTAGCATCTGCCGCTTGAGCTTTTTTTTTTTTTCTTCTTCTCCTAGGAATGTGTTATGTGCAGGACAGTGTTTTGCTCATATATAAGTATGAGGAAGGAGCCAGAGAGCTAAAGAAGGCAAACAATGCATATTTTAATGTGAGACTGTTAAAGTAAAAGTTTAGAAGCCCCATTGCTCAAGTTAATTAAAACTCAGCATTAAAGGGTCGACTAAGAACAGCCCCCACACTGGCTCAGGATGGAGAAGGTCTATTGCTGAGGTTTATATCTGCAGCTAATGCCCAAGACTCAAGCAAGGGAAAAACAATAAGAGCAATAGTAACTATAAACAGGATGGATACCTTGAAGAAATACATAGTGTCTTCTGAGTTTTAAACACACAGAATATAATTCACATAATTTGTAATAAAAGGATGGCAAGAACAGGCCCAGGCAAGAAAGAGATAATTGTAAGTCAACAGGCAAGAGAATTGACCTATGAGTTGCAAATATGTGCAATCTCACTGGAGAAAGCACAAGGAAAAAAAATAAAAAAACCCACCACACCCCCAAACACAAGCTCTTCTCTCGTTAGTGGCAACAATACAACTTTTTTGTCTCTTGTGTATAACTAAAAGGCCAGGACAAACCCTCCATTCCCTACTCCACTTAACAAGAGTGTCGCTATCCATCCAGCACTCCTGTGTGTCCTTTGATACAGAGAGAAGGAAGACAATGATGACTTTCATAGGTGACATTTTATTCATTAATGTTTCTTCACATCCACCTTCCCTTTGTCAGACTTTTATCCCCGTAACAAAGGCATGGCAGAACTCCCCTGCAGTTCTTTTCTCTCTGTGCTGATTCAATGCCACATGAACACACTGCGCTTTTCTCCTCTTGATCGCCTCAAGAACAGTGCTATTTTGTCATAGGTGCCCTGTCTGCCACTTAAAAAAAAAAAAAAAAAACCTCGAAAGGAAATCTTAAGCACTAACAGTCTCCAGCAAATCAACGGAATACTTAGTGAAAAATCATTTTCCCTTTCTAAGCTAGTTGCCTGACCCCAGCTCCATGTCAGCAGATGCACAGAAATCCTATATAGCTTTGATTACATAGATCCACTCTGAGCAGCTGTGCTTTAGGATACTGCCAAAGGTTCAGGCCTGTAACCCAAATTGTTTCAAATGAAACAGCAAATCAAAGAAACTTAATCTAACTAAACTTACCAACAGATGTAACAACACAGGCTGAGAAATAGACGAAAACCCACAGTCCAAGTTCTGGACTTCACACACTATGTATGAAACATAAGGCGACATCTTTATTCATATGACAAAACTTCTCTCATCTTAGCTAATGCCCCACACATCAAATAAGATGAAAGCATTTCCTTAGTGACTGCAGCCTTTGCCACTCTCAGTGGCTAGCTCCTCCAGCCAACGTGGGAGGAAGAGCCTTAGTGCCTGCACACAGCATATGGAATGCCTTGTCTTTCTGCAGCTGGAAGTTTAATCTTGAGCTGATCAAATTATATTGAGGTTTTCAAAAGGCATAATAGGACTTCTGTTTAAAAAAATAAAGAATAGTCCTCCCATTCCGCATAGACGTTAATCATTCCTTTTTAGCTCATTTTAGATACCAAGCTTTAAAGAATAGCTGAGTTCATTTTCACCTTTAATGCCTTATCTGTGCACTGAAATCAGGGAGTCACACAACTTGCTGCCCAACGTGCGTGCATATTCAACTACAAATCTGGTTTTGCAAGGTGCCACACAATATTTATTCCTAATTATCAAATATTTCATCTTTAACTTTGAATCTTGTTCCAAACTCTGTCGCACAGCTTGTAAATTAGCTTTTTCCTCCCTTGTTTTGTCATTGGAGTACCACTATTCAAAAAGAGAGGCATTTGCAATTTAGTGTGGAAGTGTCACTTCTGTAGGATATTCAGAAGTAGAAAGCAAATACTTCACTCTAGGTCAGTCCATTTAAAAGAACGATCAGATGAATTTGTAAGAGCAACACTGAAGGGGAGGAAGTATTCACTCAAAACAATCTCTCCACTCCCATGGATATGGCGCAGCAAGAAAATCTCCAATTCAGTATTGCCCAAAGACACAGGAATAATTAAAATTCCCATTACAAAAGGCCTAGAATTTCTTTTTTCTATTTTATCCCAAATTGCAAAAGGCTGATGTGGTTAATCAAAGCACTTCTAAATTATTATTATTATATTATTATTATCTAATGTTATTATTCAAGCTTCTATTTCCAGAGTTATTTAGTAGACTTCCTGCTTTAGGCAAAATAAACTGAAAAAAGTTTGTTAGTATTTTTGTTGGGCAAAGGGTGAAAAAAGGCAAATAAAGAACAACCATATGAAGCGGCTGAAGCCAGTAAGTCTTTATCTAAATATAGTCCAGCAGCTACTGAAGAAAGTTTACTGTACTCCTAGACATACTATCACATTAAGTTGGTTCACACAGATTTGATATTTCAAATTTTCAAAGAGGCAGAAAAGTCTCCTGCATTTACTGGAACAAAACATACCCCATGAATGTACATTATGTACATAATAACTAGTTGTAGAAAACTAAACTGATGTCATAATCCATAAACCAGTCTTCCACATCCTTCACAATTAGGACAGTGATTTTTTTTGTAATTGGATGTATAAACTTCAGTTTAAAGCCACCAGACATCTCAGCATCGTGGAGAGGCTGCAAGATGCAGCGTTGTTTGTTTTCCTCAAAATACCAAGCTCCCGCATTTCCCAGTGTGATGGGCCCTTTGTTGCAGATGACAAATCAAGACAGAAATGACAAGTCAATCACTTCATATTACCTTGGCGCTTCGTTTCTTAGATAGATATATCTAGAAAATAACAGAAGAAGAGTAGAGAAAGCCAAAGACTATCTCTGACTTCCTTAATAAAAACGAAGAAGCAGACTTCGCTGTCAAGGCAAACATACAACACGGCCCCAGGAGGATACCTGGATTTTCGAAAGTAGCAGCAAAACCTATCACATGCCCAAGACACATAAGCAATGCAATGGCTTATTGTGACTGATCTTTGAGATAATGAGGTAGGTCACGTAATACAAGATGCACCTGATCCAACCACTGTTAATACCATCTACTGCAGATAAAAGTTTGTTCTCAGCATCCTGATAATGAGCCACTTAAAATGACAGGACCCACTTAAGTCTCCTCTAATCTTAGAACTACGATTTCAATAGCATTAAAATTTTAAAGAAATCAAGTATTTAATTTCCTTCTTACTATTTTATGTTGGGGGGCAGAGGTGAGACTGCAAACCGAGGACATAGGGAAGATGAATTTCATTATCACAGTTTCATTATCCATCCGTCTCTCCATTGTTTCCCTGATCTTTTCTGTTTCTGGTAAATAAAACAAGACCTAGAATGGGCTGATCCTTACAGCATCTTCAAGACAGGAATACACCCCAGGAATGCCACACAAAACATATCTTCTCAAAAACTGAGACAAAGTGCTATCTCTAGAGCTGCCATACTTCTAAAACACTCAGATACAACCAAGAAACCTATATCACTGAGCAGACCCAGAAAGAGTACACTGACAAATAGGACACCTCTACAACAGCAAAGGAATGAGCCATACAACTAAACAGAGGAAGACTTCTGTAGTGCAGAATGATATAGCTAATTAAGCTGCTTTAAAAAAACATGTACAAATATCCACCTTAATTATGCACAAGGAAAAATCACTTAGACGGTGCCTCTTAGTATTTGACTCTCATCGCAATCCCAGGGAGGCAAATATTTGCCCTGTCCCAGGAGATGGGGCACAATGAGGTATAATAAAGGAAAGGGACTTAATGTGAGGTATGTACAGAATAGCAGACAGAAAATATTGACTTGGCAGAACAGAGAGAACATCATTTGGAATAGTCTTCAGATCAAGTCTAGTGCAGCAGTGGTTGAAAAAAACCAATTATTTGATGCTGAGGTTGCTGGGAAGAGGCAGGAAATTAAAAAAGGGAGATGCTGCGTCAACATTTACCGTTATTTTTAATACACAGTTTAGATTATGAATTACAATAAACCCAACAGCAGATGAACAAAGAACACTTATGCAAACTCTGCTCTACTTATTTGTTGATAAAGCAATATATGTGAGGAGAAATAAGTGCATCAGATCAAACCAAAATGTAAGGCAAGTTCCCAGGTTACAGTAATACCGACAGCTCTCAGTCTCTGGACCTTGGACTCAAAGAGTATGCGTTACAAAAATGGTGCCAGTCTGGAGGAAATCTTCTCCCACAGCTGTGTGATACAGTCCTTGGGACGGGACATACTACATTAGAGAGCTCCTAAGTCTCCAGGTGAGCTGTTGAGAGCTCTCCTTGCATGAGGATGGATCCTCTCCCTTGGAGGCACATGAAAAGGCAGTAGCTACCTTCCAGATTTTCGTAGTTAGTTTTTGCTAAATGAGCACCTTGAAAAAAAAAAAAAATCATAAAATTTCAATATTTAAAATATTTGAGCCTTTATCTGTTCAGTGCATAGAAACTATACCCAGAGGACAACATTCTGCTTTGTTACAGCAGCACAAATCCAGATGTCTTCATTTATTTTTTTTTTAAGCAGTGACTCTACATCTGTACTAACACATTTCAGAACAGGATTTGGCTCCAGTGCACGCTGTCAGCAGTGATCCTCCTATGCCCATAATAATCAGAAGTGTTTTTTCTGTTAAAACAAGACACCAGCTGGATATCCCCTCTGTCTCCCTCATGCCTATAGTCCCAAAAGCCACAAAACTAATGCTGTCTTGAACACCTCTCTCCTGGAGAGCAAAGAGCAGAATGCAGAGCTACAGCCTCAGCTGATGTGATCTGGACAAACTCAACTGAGCGCAGCTCTGCAGCGTTACAGCTCTCAGGATTGGGTCAGTCTTTCATAGCACTGGTTTTAAAGTTTGCCTGATTATTTCATGAGAAGAAGTTCTGTCTGGTTCCTGAAATATTTTTGTCACAGCTGGTTTTGTAGTGTTGCAAACCTTGAGGTTTTAATGCTTTGGGAGAGAAAGGTGTGCAAAGGCAGCACCAAACAATCTGCAGAGGCTGGAATGAAACCTGGTTTTCACTGGATCTGTTTCCCTCCCCATCTTCCTCTTAATAGCTCCCATTCCTGTCCTGTTCCCTGCAGCAGAGACAGCGTACGGGGTTAGTCTGGAGCTCTGCACGTACGGACTGGCCAGGCAGCAGCCATCTAATACAGAGCTTCTCAACGTTGCGTTTTCTTGCAGCTACTCACAAATTTCAGTCTCTCTTCTCCCAGCTACTAACAGCACTTGAGCTGACAAAAAAAGGCTTCAACTCTTTTTCACGGTGACTGAATTTAAAACCAGTTTCAAATGGTTCAGTTGGCCAGCATATCTAAAAACCATTAGTGGGAACCAGAGAGCACACACACACAAAAAAAAAAAAAAGGAAAAGGTTGAGAAAACCAAACATAATTGGCTGTCGTCTTACTCATTCTTTTCTAGGTATGCAAACTTACTATTTCACTTGATGCCTCAACTTCATAATAAATTGCTTAAAGAACGGATCTGACCAGGAGAGCTCATAGATAAGACAATTCTGCCCAAGCTGTTTGAGTCATCTTTGACTGATATATTAAATGCAGCTGACAAAATAACTCTATTTCTACAATGAGTCGAAGAGAAAGTCAGCCAGTGAGCTAACATTTCGGTCACAGGGCAGCAGCCAGGCAGAGAATATAAACGCTGCAGAGTTACAAACAGACTGTCCTCCGCAGTGAAGAGATCTTTTGTTAAGGGAAGTATGAGAATTCCCTTTGAATTCATTTTCTGTCCTTCTGCCAGCATAAATTTGAAGTTTCACTGTACAGTAAGCTGTACAACACTGTAAAGGTTTGTTCCAACAAGTGAAACTATACCCTATACAGCAAGCAATGACATTTTCAATCAGGACAAGCAGCCCTGGAGTTTTCATTGCAATCTTAAAATTGACAGTAGTAAGTATTGGCAGTTAAAAGGACATCTCTATATAACAGCAAAAAATTTCCAGACGGCACGAATTTTAGCCCAGTCCATAGTAAAGTTATAATTTATAGAGAATTCTTGCATAGCATCTCATAGCACCATTTGCTGAAGGCATTTCATCACAGAACAGCATTTGCTTAATGACAGGAGAAACTTTACCCTGTTGCTGGCAACCCAGTGCCTCTGCCCTCACACTCCTCCCTCCAAAATAACACAAAAGCAGCACAGGTTCATGATACCCTTCTGCATATCACGTATAGCCATGTGCTCTCTCTCACCTTACGTTTATGCTCTGAGCACTGAGCACTCTGAGCTCTTTACTCTGTGTTTTTATTGCACACAGCAAAATTTACTTCTATGAGTTACCGCAACAAGGAGCAGGGGGAAGACAGCCACTGTTACAGAGGGATGCTCATCCAGATTTATAACCCTGGCATAGAGGACAGCTGTCTTGTTTATTAAGGAGTAGGAAGTTACCAGAGGGCTGAGTAAAAGCCTTATGACTGATTTCTGGAACAGAACTGAGCCTGAGTTATTAACTACACGTTTGACAATGAAAGGGCAAAACTCCTCTGCTCTTTGTCAGGCACAGCTACCCCTGTGCCAGATGCTCATCTCAAAACTTGAAGGTACCCATGTTTGTGGCTCAAGAGTGGTTTATCAATAGTGGTGTATATGTCTGAAACACGTCCGGCCTTTACATGTTATTTTTTCTTCAGTGTATGCACACCAGCTTTATAAAGCTGCTGTCAGATGTGTCTATGGGGTCCAATCTTGTTAAGTGCCTGCATTCTATGCAGTTTCACAAAGTATAAAATAATCCACTTCAGCAGCCTTGCTTAAAATTTATGAGATGGCAGCTGCAATCTTAAGTCTTTGTGTTAAAANCGTGCCTGCCTTCCTCAGACGTTCTGGTGAGGAGCTGTTAAAAAAAAAAAAAAAAAAAAAAAGCAGCACATAAATTTTGTTCCTGATCAGCAGCTGAGTTCACCAATAGATGACTTTTGTTTTATTTGAAAGTCTGCTGAAGCTCTACACTTACCCAGAATGAAAGAAAAACTGTAACTTCAACTAAGTCAGACAGAAATACATATTTGGAAAGTAAAGTGCCCCACTCCTCAGCTCTTAAAAAGCCCCAACAGGTGACTCCAACAACTCATGTGAAGAGTCAACTTTTCAACCTTCCCAGACACTGAAGTAAAAGAAACCAACTTTGCTACTGCTAGCAGAGTTACCAGTTTTCCTCCCAGCCATACAAGAAGCTTCACAGGTGCAGACTCCCTGAACAGTGAAAATCAGCGCTCCTCCCTCCATCAGCCGGTTTCCATTTTCTTGATGGGAACCAGGTACAGAGGTCATTGCTGTCTCCACTACAAAAGTTACTCTGCAGCACTGGAAAAGGGACAAGTGGAGGAAACAGATTTCCAATAGAAGAAACACTGTCTTCAAGGACAGCCTTTTGAGTCAAGCTGACCAAAATCACAGGAAGAAACAAGGTAAAGGGATTGCTGGCAGAAGCAGACTTCTGAAGTGGCAAAAAAACCAGCACATAGATTTGCTGTTCAGCTCTAATACTGCTTTTTCTAAATGCTTGACTTCTCAGACTTAATGTGGTGTGAAAGCTGGGTTTGCATGAAATAGATAAACATAATTATCTTGCGCTCATACAGAGCATTATTTAAAAGAAGTTTTCCATATTCACAATTCACTAGGATAAGGAGTATTTGTGGTGACCAGGAGGTCAGCAGAAGTGAAAATGTGGGAATTAAGTAAAAATTGGGAGTGTGGATTCATCCAAAATAACATTTTAAAGAAGACTAGGAAGGTATTACAGTTTGCTAGGAAAAAGCTTACTAACTTGAAAGGAGAATAGCCCTTGACCTTGGAGCATGGTAAAGCTCCTCAATTCAGAGTCATGATTCGCACCCATTTGGGCAGGACTCTCGCCAGCGCAGGAATCCTCAGTCCCCTGCTCATTCATTTCTGCATGCCATGACCTTTTTCCCTACTCACACTGCAAAACCACAGAGTAAGCAACCTCCCCATTTCTTGTAAGTCACACTCAAGGCAAGTAACTGAAGGTTTCCGCATGGCTCAATACTCTTCTAGTTCAACTTTATATTAATAAGTTACTTTAAGAAATCAATTTTACATGTAAAACATTTTTATAAACTTACTTTATTCTTTTGTAGACAGTATATTTAAGACTGTTTTATATATCTAATTATCTTGAAGTATCATTTTTTCCCATTATTTTAATTTCAATTCAAATTCATATAGACAAATCAAAAGTAACAACCAAATCTAATGAAAACAACCCACATGATTCACCCAGTGATAGAAACGTATAGAAAACCAAGAACCCATATCCATATAATCTGTAAACCTGCTTAAATAAGTGCTTATATCTACATTGCAGTCTTAGCACTGAAAAACTCAACTCTAAGGATATATCTTGCATTAACCTTTAACTGGGTTTGTCATCGATTGAGAATCTTGCCTGGGAAAATAACCAGGTAGAAAAGCAGAACAAGTCTACATCCTGCTTGCCAGTTTACAGTCATAATTAGAAACTGAAATGTTAAAATGAAGTTTAAAGACCAAGCCACTCTAGAGCTGGTTTAGCAGAAGCTCTTTAGAGATGGTAAGTTTAAGAAGCAGCCTGCAGTTTTTACAGTGGCCAACCTTTACAGCGTGGAGTTGTCGAAGTGTTCTTCATTCGCTTATATTTGCTCTAAATGATGCCAGGGAGACTTTCACCACTGACCTGGATGGAAGCAGAATTAGGGCACCGTGGAGCATATTTTTTTAAAAAATCTNACAGACACCTGCAGTAGCAACTGGTCCTAAGTGATTTCACTAGGGAAGAGCCTTCTGTTGTAGCTGACAACAAATCATACATTGACAGGGCACGTGTTCCTCAGAAGGTAAAATTGCATCATTTTGAGAACTGCCTAAGACCCTACTGGGAAACATGGAACTTCAAAAACAAAGAAACATAAAAAAAAGAAAACAACTTATCTCCTCCTGTTTGCTCCTATCATGTGTGCCAATCAAGTCACTGCCACCTACACAAACCATTCTTTTCTTCTACCACCCATTGGCAAATAGATGAAGGATATTGATTTGACTGGCAGAGAAATAAAAACAGAGGTTCAGCTTCACTGAACTTTAATACAACATAATTTCAAGTTAAACGCATTATGGACTGGTATCCAACAAAACAGCACTTCCAAATCTGAAAAAAACTAATTCCACTTCAAGAAACACTACAGGAGATCAAGAGCAGGAACGAACCAAAGTATTTCGTTTGAAGGCCAGAGGCAGATCTTTCATGTAAAAGCAAAATACAAAAAGATTGCATCTCACACCAATGCCTAAAGAAAGATCCTCTCAAATCGTAACCAATATTGAGTTTGTCCGACACTCGCAATACGTTTGCATAAAAGCCACACTCCTACTCTATCGTCTTAGGAGGACAAGAAATCAATCTCAGGGTATATGGATAATCACAGTGACTCTTCCAATATAGACATAACACAAGCATTAAAAGGAAAGGATAATCTTAATCACTATTCCTCTAATCCCATCCCTTCAAAGCCACTGGAAGCACAGTGAGATTGCTGTGGTGCAGAACACAGTCTGTTAAGTATCCCATAACAAGATGAAATTAATTCAAGCATCCCCTCCCCTCTCAATATCCTCTGTGTCAATTGTAGTTCTCTGAAATGTGCTCTGCCCCAGTGTTTTACACTCGTAAGGCATTGCTCCAGAAGAAGATAAAGACAAAACCTTGTTTTTTCATACAAAACTCAGCTTTCAAATGAAAGACAAAAATCTTTCAGGTGTTGCTGAGAAAACCAAGCAACTAAAGTTATGAGCAGTGAACTGCTTATGATCAAGTGCTGTTCAAAGGTTTAGTTGAAGCGTGTAGT
>WAAD01031161.1:99975-176683 GCA_013389945.1 Fregata magnificens
CAAGATGTTAGCTGATTTCATCAAAATCGCTTGTATGAAAACAGTACAAAAGTGGGGTGTCCTTTATAATGCAAACTCCCTCACTGCAGGCTTGTAAAATCTTGGCAACCCAAGTGGTCCACAGATGTTAAATACTATTAGATCACTTCAGGGAAAGATCGTGAAACACTGCTCTGTCAGATTCACAGCTGCTGTTCCATGGGATTTCAGACAATTTCAAATTAGAAAGAAGGGACACATTTTTAGCGGTAAGGGTGATTAACCACTATTGCAAACTGCAAAGGGAAGGGCTGTGTCCTCCGCAGCTTGATGTACGAGATAAAAAGTTTGTGAAAGACACGTGTAAGCCACAATAGAAGGTAGGCTTTGGTAACAGTTACAGTTCATTTCTTGGCTCCGAGTGAGAGAAAATAAGTGAAAATGAGTAACCTGACTACCAGAAGATGTGGTACTACTAGATGGTCCCTCCTGTGCCTAATTCCTGTGAATCTAGGAGTTTTAATGACTGTTCTCACACACAATTTTGCAAGCTTCTGAACTTTCTATGCCTGAACAGAACAAGAAACAACTGCAGAGACTGAGAAGTCCTTGGGTGATTCTACTCTTAATCATAACATAAACCCCCCTGGTTTACAAATAGCAGACTAGAGGAAAGTAATAAATTTGCTGTCTTGCTGAAAACAATAGAGAATCCAAACAGCTTGGGAAAGGCCATTTCAATAAAAATCAAGGCAGCCACTCTAAGTTTAGGAAAACTCATACAGTAAGATATTTACTGAAGTCTATTGGTTAGATGAAGAACTTTAAAATTCAAGGCAGAAGCTCAGTGAGAATTAACAGGCAAGCAGTAGAGCAAAGGAAAGGAGCAAGAGACAGACTGGTAATTTTTCAGAAGATAACTATATGGGGAAACCAAAACCTTTGATTTAAAGAAATAGGTAAAAATGAAACCCCAAAGACGTGACAAGCAGGCTTAAAAAAAAAAAATTCCAGTGAAGTTGCTGCTGAAAACATAACCTCGTCATTGAGAATAAGTACTACCATTGTTGGGAATAATCTAGACAAAAATGTATGCTAGTATTGTTTACATGCTAGCATGCTGGGTTTTTTTCTAGAGGAAAACTAAACAAAACCCCATTGAGTCTATTAAATTGTTGCTCCTGCTACTTCCTTTGTACCATTGGAGTAGCAGCAACAGAATTGCAAGAGTGAGAAGAGACAGCCTTGCAAGAATGGCAAGATCTGACAAAAAGGATGCTCTACGTCTGGAGTATGGTCAAAGTTTCCAAGAAAGATCAGCTGGAAAAGTCAGGTGTTAGATTGAGGTTCTCTCTAGGGCTGGTCTATGATCTAGATGCAGTTTAAGTGCACTTTTGGAAGGGTGGGGACTGGAAAAGTTAATACAGAATTAAAAAAAATAGTACAGTAATTTAAGAGATACACGCATAAAAACTATGATGCTGTGGAAACTTTCACATTCTTATCAAAGATGCCCAATCTGCTGTGATTTTGTATTTTCAGGGTAGATCCACACGAGCTCTGATGCTGAATTTTTACCAGGGCAAAGAACATAGAATCAAACATACACGTCATAGAACATGTGAGTGTATGACAAAAGACAGAGTGAGGAAAGGAAATGTGCAAATGACTTAAAGCTGAAAATATCCCCACCACCACCACCCCCCCCGACAAAAACCCAAAAAGCACAATTCTGACAGCATAAATTTAAAGGCTAGATTGATACCCCTTAGAAATGTTAGGTCCTAGATGTTTGACATAGCATATTCCGTAATATACTTCACAAGGTTTTCCTTAGGATGGTGACATGCTTCAGTGGGCCAAAAGAGAGCATCCACTTTTGAGAGAAGAACTGAAACAAGAACCCTTTCTCAGTGAGCTTATGGATTTTGTGAGAGAGAATTTTAAAGCAATAACTTGAGATTTCAAGTCTACGGAGCCATAGGATGTTAAAATAGTCTTATTGTAGATAATTCTTTCGTCTTAACAAGCGTTTTCTTATCATACTGTGAGATAAGCCATAGCTTAAGTTTGAACTATTCCTTTGTTTCAAATAAAAGCGACTGCTATGGCTTGAGCATGAAAGCAAAAAGGATTCAATAAACTAGTTAATCTGTTCTGTCTTCTGTACACCGGTTCAAATGTCCTGACCTGTAAGAACTCTACTCAGCTAAAAGGTGAGGAAAAAAAGAGAACCATTTCAATCTCACAGCTCCTGATTTCACCACCATCCAGACAAGAGTCTCATTTCCAGTTCACCCAGCCCTGAAGGTTTGTAGCTCTAACCCAGCCACCTTTCACCCAGCCCTGAAGGTTTGTAGCTCTAACCCAGCCACCTTTCCCAGCTTCCTGGAGAAAACCATCTCATAGGCAGAGTCACAGTATGTTCTTCACAAGCTACCATAGATTTGAAGATATAAAAGACATGAATGAAAAGATCTGGCTAAAGAGAACTATTTCAGGTTTATTTCAACAAATACTTTGGAACTTTATTATTATTAAGTAGAAAAAAATGATGATTTTGCTTTGGAAGCATGTTTTACTGCAGTTTCTTTAAAAAAAAAAAGTTATTTTTGCCATTACTTTCCTACATAATCAGAAAAATCTTGCTAGTACACAGCTAAAATATTCTGTTGCTTAGCAGTTTTCATCTCAAAATGACAAAGTTTACGAAGGGACTTATGGTCTCAAAAGCAAAGAGTGCATTATTTCAGCATGCTTTCAGAAACAATAATCTTATCTTTACCAGCACTAAGCTTTACAGTTTACAGATCTGTGCAACTGGATGTTTTCATGGCTCTTATAGGATCTTTAGTCACTTTCTTATATTCCTTCTTTTCTTTTACAACAATAAATGAATGAGTCACATACACAAGAATTCTTAAACCTCGACACTACACTGAGCTTTGCACAGAAGCACAAACACACCTTAAGCCTCGGGCTCAAAGTTATTCACATGCTCAGATGTTATGGATGCAAATAATACCTCAAAGCTTACAACTTACACACTTAAATCAAAACAAAGAAATTATTTGTGGCAGTAATGTTTCAGGTAATTACTCCCTTAATATTGGGGCTATATATGTGGGGTTTTTCACACAGAAGCTATACGCAGTAAAGACTAGTAGGTCCTAGATAAATGATAGTTAGGATTACTATCAATTATTTAATGATTAATTTCTATTTAGGTAAGATATGTCAACAGGTGTTATAGATGCACAGTGAGAGAGAAGGAAGCACATCTGAAGAGGGTCTTTTTATAGCCTCAGGAGCTTCTGTTCCCAGAAGTTCTGACAGTTTGAACTACAAGAAGAGAACCCGGTTTTGCATCTGTTTATTCTCTTTAATATACAAATCCCAACCCAAAATCCAGTCTGTGTGGCACAACTGCACAAGTACATTCAATAGGGCTCTACAGAGTCTTAACTCAATGCGTCTGTGACCAGTGTTGGGGGTCAGGGTACAGCAGTAACTGCAGTGAAAAAAAAGTGACAATTATTTTATGGAATAAAAGTAAAAAAGTGAATCCTTGTGAAGAAATTTAACAGAGAACAACTGATAATATTGCTTTCAAGCTACACTTCCCAAGCCTACAATCTTCACTTATGTGGACAGATATTACACAAATTTACAAGACTCTCCAGAGTAATATCCCACACAACTTGACTTTATAGAGCAGTTGAATAGGCATGAGCAAGAAAAACATATGCACACCTCCTTCACGAATGCAGAAAGATGCCCAAAACTATGTACGGAACTGTCATGCAACCTAAGTTTTAATTGGTGCATGTATTAAATAAACAAAGGAATTATTTGCTTTCTATCTTAGATTTTATCAAAGGCTACCTTCAGGTTCTCACCTCTTTTTGAACAGGACAGATTAGTTTCATGACACTTTGAATTAGGCACTCCATAATGCAAAAAGATACAGAAACTATTATCCCCCGCTCCCCAACCTTTCCCATGATTTATTAAATTGGAGCAAACAAAGACTGCATCCTCCTACTGAGTCAACAAAGGATTAGATACCGACATGGATAATGGAAAACCCTAAATCCACCAGATTGAACTCCAATAAACAAACAAATCCTAAGGCATATTAACTCTCTGCACCTTTCTAGCTGAAGTGGGAAAGAGAACATCCCTACAAGTTACACCATTACCTTCCTCCTGTGTTTCTTACATGCTTCTGTGATGCACCCCACAACAGACATTCTCAGTAGAAGAAAAGTGGACTAGGCAGACTGTTGGTCTGAAATAGGTATATGAATTAATGAATTATTTCCTGCCAAGCCCAAATGCAAAAAGGGGTCTGCCAGAGAATTCCGTTGGATTTTTTGCCCTTTAACATGCCCCACCCCCCAAAAAAACCCAACCAAGAGCCATTTTTCAAAGACATTACATGAAATAAATATAGGTGGTACTTATTATGCAAGCACAATATTATTTTATCTGATTTATAGATTCTGCTGCGTCTCTCACTACATAAGCCAAAACTGTATGAGTGATAAATTACAGGGATGTATGAAATTACAGGCTACAGGGGACACGTTGTCAGAGACACCAAAGGAAGGCGCAATAAGCATGCATTCAAAACAGCCAGAGAAAAGGAAGCGCTCTCTTTGCATAGGAACGTACAATAGAGATGTACAAATTTCCTTTGAGTGCTGATTTGAGAGCTGGGGGGGTTTAGGGAGGAAGAGAAGGAGGAGAAGAAAGGGAATACTCACTCTGAGGTCTAGGGTTCAGACAAGCATCAGTAACATTTGAAGCAAGATTATCTCCTGCTATGCCTCAGCAGACCTCTGCTCCCTTTGCAGAGTTGTTTTAAATTACACACACTGAAGGACTGTTCCTCTTGATCATCCAAGGCACTGGGCAGTGATCTGTATCCTGCTTACTCTTGATCTGCAAGGGAGGTTGCCTACATGACATGACCATTTATTCTCTTTTTCTTCCCCCATCTTCCACGCTTGCCAAAAGCTACATGCACCAAGTCCAAGCTAAAAAGCCCAGCTGAGAGGCAGAGTATGTTTGCTCGGCTCTAGCTTTGCTGTGGTGCACTGACACAGCTTCCGCACAGGCACTGGTTTTCCTCTATGGCTCAGGACAGAAGCAGCCTATGTTAATGTTAGTCGCTTGCATACCTAGATACACCTGCCAGCAAATACACGACAGAAAAAACCCAAAACCTGAGGTCCTCCAAAGACTGAAGAAGTTGTCTATGCCATTAATATATGAGGTAGAGGTCTCTATGGAGAACTGCTGCCAAAAACTGCTTCTTTACAAGATACAGGTTGGCAGTTATCATAACAGCCATGCTACAGGACTTCTGTAAGTCAGGCTGACAGGACAGGGGGAAGAAAATTACACACTGCTCTACGATGGAAGAAAATGCACACAAAGGACCCTATAAGGTTCAGAAGAGCAAGTTTATGCCTTTAAGATCAAACCTGTCCATTACCCCGCACCGTCTGTATAACATCTTTCCTCTCACTGATCGACACTCTTGAAGACACAATTTCAAGGGAAAAATGGTGGAGTTTTCCCCAGGTCATGGGGTTGTCACATCTAGCAGCCTGGGCAGGTGTAATAAATACTCTGCGGAAAAGAAGTTTCAAGATTCTGCATAGTTGCAAACTCTTATCTGCCACCTCGTTCCTTGGAAACAACTGCCATTTCAAGCTGTCTTTCCCACCAAGAGTAACGGTACCAGTGGCACCTAGCAAAAGGGAAAACTTGGCTTAGGGAACTGAAATGAACTTAAAAACTAGGCATTAAAATATCACTATAATGACATGTACATGACCATCTTGGAAATGTTGAGATACATGTAAAAAAAAAAAAAAATCCCCCCAAAGGTTCTACATTAAAGCTATGACTCATGAAAAAAATGGAAATTAAATCAAATCATCTCACTTTTCAGAAAGTGATCCCCACCATCCCAACTCAACAGCAGCAATGGTTCCTCATCTACGGTGAGCTTGTGGCATCAATCTCGGTTCTAGCAATCAAGTGCCCCTGCTGACTGGGCACTCGCTGCCCCCATACGGAGAGGCTGAAGAGCTCTGCCACCCTGGCATCTTCAGCAGGGCTGATCTGTGGTTTAGCCTCAGAGTTACGCACAGGACCAGCCCGGCAGCTGTTCAAGTTGGATGTTCTCTCAGGACAGGTAGCAGGCTGTAGCTTCCAGAGTTATTAATCTGCCACTTTTCAAGAACACTGAACACATTTAGAATTAAACAGAAAAAAGAAGCTACGGATTATCCTTCTGTAAACACTTAACACGCTCCACAGCCAGCCAGCCACTGAATGCAAGTACAGGTGTTTTGCTGTGAGCAGACTTTGGCTGCAGAACATCATTAGGAAAATGCTGCTGTGCTTTCCAGCTCATTTGGCCAGGGCGACGGAGGACAGTAACTAATGCCTACAACTGTCTCAGTTGAATGAAAGACTGGTACAACTGTGGGACTCTTCCAAGGCTGTCCTTGCTCTCCAGATTTGAAGGGGTGTGTTCCCTTGTCGATGCTGTGTGCCAAAGGCATACCTGGAGACCAAAAGCTTGCCTTCTCCTCTGGGGTTCCAAGACTCTGAAACATCTTTCAAAAAGAGATGAAAAATTCACCTAATAAATATGGAAAGAAACACTCTCACAAAGCTGTCAAGAAGTACAAGAGTTAGAGGAAGTACTGGAGGGACTGAGGTAGATTTTCAACATTTTTGTCATTTCTTTTTTCCATAATAATGACCAAAATTTACACAATAGTAAAAGTCTCGCATGCAAATGCAAACATCACTATAATCCCTATTAACAAAGCACACAGAGAAATTAAAGCAAGCTTAACTAAGCAGTGTTTGTGAATATTAATGAGCCTAAAAGCTAAATCCAAGCTTTAAAAGTTTAAAGTAAAAAGAGGATTGTTTTCAGGCTCATTTGTATTTAAACTGGATGCTTTGCATGTGAAACGCAAAGAAGAGAGTGAACTATCTCGCCCTAGAAAAGCATTAAAATGAGGTTAACAAAGTAAGATCTTTGAAAATTCTGAATATCTGGATATATTCAGCTTTTAAGCTGATACACTGAGCTATGCTCAAATGTCACTGGACAGTAGCTCATTCCAAATCTCCACATTACATTTTATTGCAGAGATCAAAAGAATACATTTTTTTTTTTCTTACTGTCAGAGTGCCCAACAGTAACGGTTTTCCACCTGACAAGTAAAAGCAATGCATTCACCACCCACAGAAGTTTAGGACAAATGTGGAATGGCTTTCACACCTCACACAGGCAGTTCAAGCTTGATTTTTGTGAGTGTTGAACATGCCTTGGATCAAACTTTGAAATCCTACCGGCTTCAGGGAGGAACAGAAAGCATGTCAGGTGGGATTCATCTAAATCTTAGATGTTTGTAACAGGCACCCACATCATCTCTGCTCTCTTTACAGTTAGTGAAGAGAAACTGGTACTTCTATGCTGAATGTCATCCCATCCTCATGTAGATGTCTAGGTGAGATGAATCATCCTTGAGAACCGCCTATTCCTCTCCGCTGGCTCTAAAGGGAGCTGAAGACTCACTCCAGTGCAGCTGTCTACAATGCAGACATCTAAAAGGAAGCAAGATGAATCTCACCCTTCATGTTTCATGGTGCAGAAGCCCAACGTACCCTACCCATGCATTGAAATTTGACGAAGACATTAAAAGTACCAGCTCCGTTCTTAGAACAGCCATGTTCTTCTACGACCAGACTCCCTTCTCGCAGCCGTCCTGAACCAACATAGCTCTGTTAACATCAGTACTTTTTTGGTTTTGTTGGGGGGTTTTGTTTGGTTCTGGGGGTTATTTTTTGTTTGGTTCGTTATGGTGGGGGTTTTTTGTTTCTTTTGTTTGGGTTTTTTTTTTTTCTTTTTTTTTTTTGTTTAAATAAAGAATCTAAGCCTCACATGAATTTAGTTCATAACCATACCAGATTAAACGCTTCTCATTGAACTAAGTACCACCACTGGGGACGATAGGCCGAGCCATCTGACATCCTAACAAAAATATGTCTGCTCTATTTTATGTTTAGAAATATACAGCCCATGAGGCAAAATCCATATACTGTTTAATATTGAAAAGTGGACAGTAGAGAATGAGATGAGAATTGCAGTATTCTCTGAAAAAAGTTACAGCATTAGAAGATAGCAATTCTGTTTGCCAGATACCAACACCAGGCATTCCCAGGAGTGCCCAAGTCCCAGAGGGACAGGAAGCATCCAGGCTGAGGCATAGGAAGGCAGATCCTTCACCTATCCATATAGGCACATCCAGAGTTTCAGGGAAAAACATAAAAACAGTCACCAGGCAGCCTCATCTCTATTCTAACATCTCCTTATAATACACTCCAAGCCCAAAGGAAATAAATTAATCTTGTAGGGGCAAAGGACCCATGCAGAGCCCTTCTGCTTTTACTTCTTTCTGTTTTGATGGAAGGCAGCAGCCCTAAAGAATGAACTACTGGTAAAAGAAAATAAATAATAAAAAAAATAATCTCAGACCAGTTAGCTTCTATGAACTCACCTATTCCTCCTTTCCCTCCCAGCACCCTCATCCTATCACTGTCCCTTCTGCACTGATTACAGGAGTACAGACAGCTGCAGCCTGCATTATTCAGCTTAAACAGAGATCCATGGTTACTGGAGTTCTAACGGTTCATTAACTTCTTGTGCTTGGACCCTGGAAATAAGAATCCACTATCTAGCGTGGAATTGTACGAAGACAACAAAAGATAAATAAAATGATAAAATAATACATAATAAAGTGAGTAAAGCAGGACTTCCCACACCGCCCTGCTTCTGTCAAAACCCTAAGGAAAGGGGAATTCCCATCCTTCCCCTGCAGAGATGAATGTCGCTGAGAACTGCAACCTTCAGGCTTTAAACCTGGAATTTACCTCTTGCATTCATGCACAAATAGGCTAATAGTTTGGATCCAAGTCAGAATCACAGATGTGTATATCCTAAAACACAACTGCTAACATGTTTGGCAGCCTGTGCAGCATTGGTATGAATAAGGCTTCCCTGCCAATCGGTCTCCAGTGCAAACCAAATGTGCACAATAAAACAGACTTCAGCGTTGCTCAAGTTCTGTATTCCCGCTCCATGGGAAAGGAGCGGGGTTTAAGAGCAGCAGCTTTATCAAAGCTTCACTACCTCCCCCACTAGCATGCAGCATCCAGTGACACAACATCCAGGTGCTGAAAGTTACATGTGCTCAAAGCCAGCTCATTTATTTCAGTCCTGACAAAAGCAGTGACATTTGCCAAAGTTTCAGTTTAATTCATCCTAGGCTGAAAAGCCCCATTCCCTAGAGGTAAATATTGCTGTCTAACGAGGAACAGTCACGCACAATTACACTGTAAGGCAGAAAATGGCTGAGGATCTTCAGAAAGCTGATTTGTCAGACTAATTCCTGGAGGTAAGAACTTCAGTAAGCAATAGCTCAAAATGCAATCTCAATGCTTCCTAGGGTATACTACAGAAAGGATCCTTGGATCTTCCTTGAGATGAGAAAGTACAAAATAAGGACTGAGCGAGAAAGTAACCTGATCCGTCTCAACTCTTTACCTATGAATTTCTTCACAGGAGAACAGAGGTTTATTTAAAATGTACATTTTATAAGCTGCAGTAGGAGCTGGCCTCCAGCTCTAACAGCTGATCTCCGGACAGAGCAGCCCACCTCTCCTTCCAACTCGCAGCTCTCCTCTACCCCCAGGGCTGCGTTCAGCCGAGCCCCGGTGCCAGGCATCTATAGACTGCCAGCATGAAAATACCTGTTAAGGTAAGGCTTTAGTCTAGGGTTGTAGGGCTGCAGGTTTACCTTCCACAGCAGCGTCATACTTGCCTCTCCTGCTCTACAAAGCCAGAGCAGCTTTCTGCTCCTGCTGCTGCCACGTGGGCCCAGCTGCTGTTCCTGATGCACGTCATTATTTCTTGGAAGGGTTATCTAGCACAAAGTTAGGACAAAGCAGAAAAGCAGCCACACGGATTTGTATTCTGTAACAAAGGTAGTTTGGAAAATAATGGTATATCGCTGAAGCAGGATGTGCAGTAGCTCTGCCCTCTGAAGAACAGCTCTCCTTCCCCAAGGTACTCTCTCTTGCATCTCACCCCATTCCTCCCCACCTTCAAAATGCCAAGGCATACCTCTGAGGAACTTCCTGGCCCTTGAACTAAATCTATCTGGGTCTCAACTTAATGTTGCGGAGCCTCTGAACTTTTTGCTTTACACTGATTAAGAAATATTTTGGTTCAAGAGCACCTTGGGGGGTGAGGTGGGGAGAGAATTAAAAAAAAAAAAAGAGGGAAAGGGAACAAGAAACCCCCTTAGCGAACCCAGTAGCATAGACTTTAGCAAACCCAGTAGCATAGACTTCTGTAATTGATCCAGGAGGGAGATGAAACCATAATTAATCCATTCGGGAGATGGGGATATCTCAAACACACTTCTTTGGGAAAAGGAGGAGGGGGAGCACCTGGTTATGTTCACTTTACAAACAACCAAAAGCTAATTGCTTCAGAGTGCCAGCAAAGTCTATCCAGGGAATACATCCTCTTATCTAATGCCACCTGCAGCAGGACTGTGCTGCTCTGAATTATAGCCAAGATCAAAGAGCATCTGCGCATAGCATTATTGTATTTCTTCCTCCCCCCTCTTTGCTCCACGAGACAGGTTTGTATTTCTGATCACTGTCAGCTAAATTGTTACTTTTAATTGCGAGACATTCCCACTTCTCACCTTCCTCCCCACACACCACAGTGATGCAAAGCTCAACATATCCGTCATGGTTTACAGCAGCAGGAAATGTGACAGTCTCAAAGTGACAGATCATTGTGGGATCGACTCCTTACCAAGCAGCTACGGCCAGGTAGCTTTTCTGTCAATGTACAGACCAGCATCTGCAATTCATACACTCACCGATTCCCACTTGCTACTGCTAATAAGGGGCAGGTTAGATATAGAACAGCATTAATTAATTATAAATTGAAATTAATTACCATAATAATGAAAAGGATACATGAATATAAAGTTTGCTTCTTTTACAGTGGTATTTACAAAAGATAGATTAGTAAGGTAATTTGTGTTAGATTTTTACTAACAAACCCATGAGGAATTCAGAACACGGTGCAAGGAAACAGCTACACAGAGGTATTAATTACTAAATCACATCAAACCTAACACCTTCAGGAGGATGGAAACACCTCTGAGAATCAAATGTCGTAAAGCAAAAAGCATATAATACCGTGTATGATGTCTGTTAGGCATGTGCTCAAAGTTGCCTCTTTTGACCCTCTTTCATTGATTTAAAGCACATCTGTGTTGTTGGGAGTTGAATCTGCACGGCAGCCAGCACATCGTGCTGCCTTGGAGCACCGACAGTGATGGAGAAGCACCAATACAAGCACCAGCTCGCAGGACCCTGGGTGCCTTCTTGGGCAGCCAAGCTCACACCAAAACCTGTGCCGAAGCGTTGATAGCCAGCAGTGATCACACTTCATAGAGCCCTGTCTCTAATTGCGTCTCTACAGATATCTATTTACCAGAAGCCATAGCAAAGAAATAGCTCACAAAATTATCAGCCGCAAAACACAGCGGAGAGTACCGCACAAAAAGACATCCAATGCCTTGGAGGACGGACTGCGTTGCCATGTCTCTGGTTGGTTTAAGACAAAAGAAACTCTGGAAGTTGGTCAGTGGTGTGACCTTTGTAAGCTAGTTTAACACTTCCAATCTCCATGACTGGCTGGAAATCAGCAGTTTTACTTGCAACATGTTGAGCTCGTTCATCACCCTCTACTTTATTAGGCTTTACAATTTATTCAGTAACACCACAATACTCAGCACCTTCTTACATAGCACAGTCGTGGGTGGCAGCAGTGGCAAAAAGGATGAACCCAGCATTTCAATCGGCAGCAATTAACACAGCAGGACTACAATCAACCCCCACTGGTCCCTGCTGCCTGCGTGAGCCCAACCGCACACCACTGCCGCAGCGTCGTGCATCCCACACCCAAGCCTGCTTCTAACCAAAACCCCATGCCGTAGCTGTATGCTACTCACAGACAAGGCAGATGACAATGATTAATCTGGGAAGCTTGAGTTATGAGAGCAACAGCTGAAATAAAAACACTTTTCTGGGTTGATCAGACTCAATGTTGAGAAAAGGCTAACAAAATTGACTTAACACAGAGGAGAGGCAAACATAGGAGAGAAGCAACTGTTGTTACAGATGCCTGGACTTGCACTTACATCTAAGACTTTCTGAAAAAGTATTTGGTCTACACCAGGAATCCACCGGAAGCAAGTCACAGGCTCCTAAGACCTTTCACTAGATCCCTTCAGCACGATAACAAGTCATGCATGTCGTGAGCCAGAAACCTCGGTACTGTCAAACAAAACTAACAGTCGCTCAGGACACTGAAACAGGGTACGAGATCCGCAGTGACATTTTTAAAGATGAAGGTCTGGCTTTTGCTTGGTTCCGCTGGCAGTTTATGGGCCAGCAAACTTCCTTCCTAGGATAGCCACTTTATTTGATGGGGGAACAAATTTGGTGTTTTACAGTTATAAAAGGAGTGGCTGCAAATAATGCCAAGCAGGGGAGCAAGAGGTTTTAATCTGTGCTTATCTGACCGGGGAAGATGTACCTACATATTGCCTGCAAGGGACAAGTCAGCACTGGCATAAATAACATGCCATGTAAAGCAAGGGTAACTTTCCAGCAATTCTGTGAAAGGCCTTTTAGTCTTGTAAGTGCAAGTTTGTACATACTTCATTCATTTACCATCCCTAGTGGGTCTTGTATTAAATTAAATGTTTATACAGTGCTTTGAAGATGTAAAGTACTGAAAGCAGCAAGTACTTTCATTAGATATCAAAGATCTAGCTATAGCTTCTAGAGAATAAATGGATCCATCAGCTGAAATAATTGGTTGCATCTAACACTGTGACAAAGTAGAATGGTATAAATATCATTTTTTCCCACCATATATAGACAGGAAAGTACAGAATCACACTCAGATTCGCTCTTAGAGAAAGCAGATCATGACAGGATTATTTTACCGCAATGATTACCTTTTTGTTTGTTGGGAGGAGCATTGTCTTTCTCTTAAGGATCAAGTGTTGGACACAGCTAGAAATAAGACACTAAAGGTGGTAGATAACTGCTATAAGCTGTTATGGCAAATACAATGTCTTTGATTTAGGCCTCTTTTACCAAAGCTACACTCTGCTGACTTTGCTATTCCTGACTCCAGAAGTGCACAGGTTATGCACAACTGAGACAACACCTGGAAAACATGAAGAAGAGGCTGCCCTGAGTGGCAAGGGGCACGATTTACAGAGTTACAGTTTCAATGTTCCGTTAGTACCCATATCAAATATGAATGTTTTTCTGCAGTGGAAATATGCCGCCCTGGGTTACTGATTCTTTGGATTTCAATAAAACATTCAAAATTATTTTAGAGGATTTTTTCTTTTATTGCTTTCTTCTGAGATTCTTGAATATTCCCACTTTACAAACCTTCATCAAAATGGTTGCTATCTTCTCCTACTGCCAACTGTACTGAAGTTGGTAAGAGACCCATTATTTTCCCAGCATCTGTACTGCAGTCTCTAAATGCCAAGACAGGAGAAATGGGGGAAAAAAAAAACCAAAACCCAAACCAAAACCAAAACAGTAGGCAGCAGATTAGCACTGCTACCACTAAGTAAACTAAAAATACGTCACCATAGAAATAATAAAGGGGGGGGGCGGGAATCAGTGGGAAAGACATTGACATAGCAGCAAAGGCAGCTCCAGCTGCTTGGGCACATCTGGCCAATAAAAATGACTCTCTACCACCAACTTATTTATCCTAGTAAAGGACAGAAGACCAGAAGCTGGCTTTGCAGGAAGTAGCTATTTAATGCACAGGCAGGGATCTAAAGACAAGTGTCCCTTCTACCATTTGTGGACTCTTTCTCAGGTTAAATCTGGCAGGCCAGAGCTGGGAACCTCCCTTCACACACTGCAAAAGACAAATCCTAGCCTTCTGACCCGCCAGGGACAGCAAGGGGTAATACTCCTTTCTCAGATGCTTTGGATATGCTGTGAAATGCAAGAAAACCGTTATCTTACACCTTGTAATGAAAATAGGGATTGGAGAGCTTCCCCCCCACACTTACTAATTCCAAGCTGGTATTTTATTTACTGATTCTTCTTTAAATATCCCCCCATATTTTGACTATGGGGCTGGGGCTCTGTAATTTTGTTTAGATTGGTTGGATTTTGTGTCCACATCCTAACCCTCCCCCCTGCCCCCCCCAAACTGCACATGCTGCTCTGGGAATCTGTGCAGCTCTTAACAGCTCACAGAGGTTACCAAGATAATGCATCCAAATCTCTTAAGTAATGTCACAGCTCTAAAATACTCAGGCTTATTTAGACAGTGCTTTTAAAGGAGATAAAGGTTTACATTTTGATTATTTAAAATGTAATTTTAATCTTTTTATATAAATGTTAATAAAAAAAATCTGGGAAATATCTTAGGGAAAGGGGAAGAAGATAAAGCAGAAATTGTTCTGTGGAATCTTTCTCCTATCTCCCTGAAGTATGAGCTTTAGTATCAACAACCACTCTGATTACTGTTACACTGTTTAAATAGCCTTTGGTTCACACTCTAAATTGGCTCAAGGTTTTCATCTAGGTGTGACAGTGATCCTCAGATACCTACAATTTAATTTGTTAGTATGTCAATTACCATAGATTTACTTAAATCTGTTTTCAGATTTGACCACCAATTTGACAAAAATCATAGCTTGTACAGCACTTCTGTGAGACAGAAAATGAAGAGAAGGAGCAAGGCAATAATCACCAGGAACGAGCTGCAAGAACACAGCGGTATTAAGTATATCAGGTGATTCTACTCACCCACAGACAAACTATCAGAGCAGCTCTGCAGACCGCGCGTGGCAGTTTAAAGTGATAAGGGGTCCTGCATCTCTAAGGGTGTTTGGACAGCCTAGAGCAAAGGAAAGAAGCAAGCATACATGATGGAGATACAGGAGTCTTGTTTCAGCCCTGTGCCAACAGCAGGGTAAAAGAAATCGAAGATCAGCTAGTGGTGAGAGAAAGCCTGAGAGCCCATGATTTTGACAACAGATAAGTGAAACACTCAGATTTAGGCAGAACGGCAAGAAGGGATGAAGACACCATGAAGTTCTGCTAAAGGGATTGTTACAAGAAGCAACTTCAGGGTTGTGTTGTTATCAGGTACAACTGCTCCAGCTGACTCATGTATAGGAGGGAATAAAGATGATGGAGGCAGAGTCTTCTCACTGGTGTCCAGTAAAAGGACAAGAGGTCGTGGAAACAAGATGAAATACAGTTAATTCCATTTAAACATAAGAATTAATATATTTTTATTGTAAATTTGATTGAACACTAAAACAGGTTGCCCAGAAAAGCTGCGGAGCTTACATCCTTGGAGATATTTAAAACTAGATGAGGCCCAGAGCAACCTGTTCTAATTCACCTAGCTTTGAGAAGAGCGGTTAGATTGAAGGATCTTGAGAGACACCTTCTAACCTCAACAATTCTGTTATTGAATACCATCTGGGAAGAAAGGGAGAGGACCTTGGACCCCTCAGGAACCAGCTCCTCCCAACTCAATCTCTCAAAAATGAGAGGAAAGGATTCAAGATGTCTTTAAGATGTAGGAAGCTCTAAATATGAACCGCTGCCTCTCTTTCACCATAACCCCAAGCTTCTCTATATCTTTTCACACCCCATCCTTTTGATGCCCAGTTACTTCCCACCAGATATGGGAGTGTTATATCCACCCAACTTCATTCTTTCTTTAGCTCCATTTTCAATATCACCTTTCCAAATGCACAGTGCATGTCACACGTTAATGAAATAATCCTCCAGAGAACAAAAGCTGCAATGCAAACATGAACATCTTTATCAAACATAATTTTTGTTTCTGGAAAGTTCTCTCAGGAGAAGAGCTATGGTTTAATGGCTTTTATAATGCCCATACTGTCCATTAAAAGGGAAGTTCTTAGAACTGCAAGTAAAATATAGAGCAGGCATGCCCTGTATTTAAAACTGATTTTCATGATGGCAGCTAGTGAGATGCTAGCGATGGAGAGGAGTGGGGAATTCAGCATGCGACAGTGCTATCCAGCCAGCACGAGGTTGTATTAGGCTCTTCCTGAGGGGAATTCAGAGCTCAGAAGTTGCTGCAAATAGCAGTGACTGGCCTAGTCCTCTTCCAAATAATTCATGAAAAAAGTTACAAACTGAAAATTGCAACAAGAAGCTTCCTATGGTGCACTGCAGACATATTTCAACTTCGCCCCACATCCGAGCTATATGTACAGCGTAGTTCAAGCTACAGGGTTCATTCAGCCTACAGACCTCTTCCCCAAGACTGATGATTTCTGCTAGCTGTTACGACATGGCCACTTGTTTGCATTAGGTTTCTGTATACAAGAAAAAAAATGCCTTTCTCACTGCTTGAGCTAGCTTTTGTTTTACCTGAAGGAAAAGCAGCAACAAAAAGTCATCTGAAACTCCCTGGCCAGAGCTTTAATAGACTTTCACCTGCTGTGTAGCAGGCACAGAAGGCAACCCAAGGCACATGCTTCCAAGAGGTTAAAAAAGCATAATGTGCCCGTGACTGAAAATGGCTATCCGTCTGTAGCAGCAGGAACAAGAGAAAATTAAGGTGGAACACATACTTGAAAAAGCAGGGAACCCATATATAGAGGTAAAAATCACAGGTCAGCTCTGAACTGAATGCAAGCCAGAGCAGCGTTGCACTAAACAGATGCATTTATTTTTAAATCAGAATATAGGAGTCAATAACTCATTTCCACATAGGCCACAAGAGAGCTGTCAGATAGCAGTGACTTTCAGAGGTTACCAATCGAGCCTAGGATCAAAACTGCAACTTTGAATTTAAAAGCCAAAAGCCCATACCTCCCATCCGGAGTGATGCTGCACATAAAGCAGCTGCGGTGGCAGGAACGGTAGCAGCATGCTTTTAATTTACATTCTTGATGATCCATATCAGTCACTTTGGAGAGACTGGGCTAACCGGCATTTTTTCTAACCTTTCTAACCCAATAAAGGCTTTATCCCAAACTTTATTACAACCAGTAAGCGGCAGTGTCACAAGGTGTGGGCAGAGCAGAGGAGAGAGCATCCCTGTATAAGCTACATCTCCCATTTTATCCATTTCTCTGCTGATCTCATTAAGTACAAACCTGACAAATTCTTCTTACCTCAGGGACTCAAGGAAACTGTCTGGGCCAGCTTTCCCCATCTACCCTGCATTAACTGCAGGAAGTACGATGTTGCTACCAGTGCAACGAATACTATATCAGCTGCCAAAATGCCCAGACAGCAATCTCCTGACCCACACTGACCTTCCCCTGTTACTTACTGCCCAAGTCAGCCCCAAAAAATTGGGGAAATAATTGGGTTTTTTAAATCTATTATTACATAATACGACTAAAAACATTGAAAGAAAACTCATTTCTACTTTTTACATCATAAATACCATTTTTTTTTCTCATATAACTAGAGAAAATTAAGAGTGTGAGATTTTTTAACAAGCAAAGTTCTGTTCCAGTCAGGATGAAGCTGGCACGAGCAGTGCTACAGGCTTAAATAGGGGAATGAAAACTAAGACCACATCAAGTACTTTTTAAATTCCACCTTAAACTGATAAGCTTAAGGAAAATAAGATGAGATCTAGCTTTGCACAATACTATCTTTTCTATTTCTATGATGGAATCAAAGGTCTGCAGAAAGATTAGTACATTAAGTATTCTTGGGCATTAAGTACTATTATTCACACTTTACAAATTAAGAAAGTAGAAGTGATTTGCCCAAAAGCCATAAGACAGACAAGGACTCAATTGAATACACAGCCCACAGCCTCTCCATCTGGTGCTCTTCTATCTACTAGACAACACTCTTTTAGGCTACTACCAGTGAAAGGATAATGCAATCTGGATTTTTTTTTTTTCTTTTTTATCTTGCTACATTTTCAAAGAGGAAATAGAGCTACATTGGAAAACACTCACATTGATTTTTTTTGTGCCGAGTCCCAAATTAGATGGAAAATTTCTCATTTGGATAAACCAAAACCATTCTCATCTTAATTTAACATTTGTCTGTAATGAACAGGAGGATCAAAGACACTGGAGATTTTTGCCAGGCTATAATAGAAGTTGAATTAAAATCAGAATTTCCAGGCCAGGAAAAATTCAAATATGAAAATATTTCTCTGCATCCCAGATCAGTGTAAGGAGTTTAAATTTCTTTTAACCTCTAAAATAGGACTTGTCAAACTCTGTTTTGATAGTCTTTTTAACCAAAATGACACATTTTGATATTTCTGGAACACTTATTTCAGTTCTCAGAGCTGCAAGTCAGCTTGGTATTAAGTAATGTTTTCCTACTGCAACACAGAGCTCACATCTCCTTGCAGGCTAGCAGAACCATCTCTTCCATGGATGCTCTGTTACAGCACTCTAGTGATCTGTCAGAAGTCTGGAACATTATTGCAGGAGATGAAGCTCAAGCCTTTTATCTATAAGCTGAGCGCTCAGCAGCTTCACAAGTCCTAGACAGTAAGGAGTTCATAGCAAAATAAAGCCACAGACAATTTTTCCAATTCAAAAGGAAAACACTGGAAGACAGTTCAGACACTTTGGTCCAAGTAGCAATATTTTTGTATTGGCCGTGAAAAAAGTATTCTTGTTTCCCTTTTCTTTAAAGGGGAAGAGTTGCTTGCTTGTTTTCAAGGCTCTAAGCTTAAAACTTCCACAGAGAAACTGGCTTGGCAGATATCACACTTTCTACGGTAAAATAGTTTGATAAATAATTCCCAAACAGTTTTTATGTAAAACTGTAAATTAACTTGTATTTGAACTGTTCATTGCAGCTTCCCTTCCCTTCAATGTTTCTTTAGGGCTGGGTACTAGTTGATGGGCCACAAGCATCCCCTGCAATTAATTCCAGTTGTCATTAATCTTCCAATTGCCTTTTTTTGTCTTTTCTGTCTGTTCTGAAGCAGCCAGCAAGAACATCTGAAGAAGCTACAAATACCAACAAGCAATACTAGAAGAGAGAAACATGGTTTAGAAATTCATCAAGCATAGATATTCATGTAACCTCTCGGAGATCTGCTTTTATTCACTTTGCCTATCATATCAGCAGGAAAGATCAAATTCATTTAAAGACATAGAGGAACCTTCCTGAACTAACATAAAATATTGCAGTCACTGAGGTTTTGGTAATTAGCACAATGCTTTGTATAGCATAGGGTTCAAAAAGGGCCACGTAGCATCCCAAGCCACGAACTACCTTTCAATTCTCTCTCCCTCTCTCAAAAGAGAGATCCAAAGGCAATATTTTACTTTTTCTGTTTCTTGTGGCAACCACCTTCTCCCTCTTCACCCCCAACGGTATGCTCTTACCCTGAGCATACATTATCCTTGAAGGAAAGATCTGCTGACAAACAATGCACTCCAGCATGCAATGCTGGCAGGTGTTATGCCATAAGATTTAATTGAAGGAAGCTGGTTAGTGCCACAGTTTGAAGTCAGGGGAAAAAAAAAAGCAAAATACAGAGATCACCTTTTCTTCTCTCCAATTGTTAAAGTAGGTGACATGAACGATGATCAGATGCAGTAATGTTTGTAACAGGCAGAGATGATCATGGGGCTGGGAAGGAATGCCTTGGGCTTTATGAAAGGGAAGCAGGATGGGACAGAAGATGTGTCTTTTGATCTCCACTTTGCAAAATCCCACACTTCATTCACGCTGACCAGCTTGGCAATAAGCAAAGCAATTACAGCCATCTACTAGAAAACAAACAGACTGGCAAGATGGGCAATCTTTATATGGTCAACAAAAGCCCTTTGATTTTAATGATTAGCTGTAAACAGGCACCCAGTTACATGAGCAGAAGGAAGAATGGAAGCAAAATAGACTAGTGGTAGTCAGCTTTGCTCAAAATCAAAATCTCATTTGCTGTCATGTCTCAGTTCATGCATGTGTTACTTCATATGCCAGAAGTTGTTGATACAGCCATTGTCCAAAGCTAGAGGATACTTTGACAATACAACTACTTGAGATGCTTCCTGCAAAGCAGCACTGGGAATCAATCTTCAGGTCTTTACACTGCTTCTCTACAGCAGCAAAAACACTGCAAATGATCCATGACTAATTCTTCTGAGTAAATGAAGAGAATTAAATCTATCCTGTTCTTACTTAACACTTACAGGTCAATCCATCGTTCAGTTGCCTTTTTGTAAATGCTAATGAGGCAAAAACAGCCATAACTGAGCATTATCCTTCCCCTGTCATGGCGAGTGAGGGGCAGGGGATGTTCTCATACAGCTCTGGAAGCCACATGTCCATCCACGATCAGCCACACGCAGTGGTGAGGATGGAGACAAGCAGCCAGAAGCCCCTTGGGCTGCGTTCCCATTTCTTTCCAACCTACCCCTCTGAGCTCCTCACGTACTCCTCATGTCTTCCTTAATTACTACAAGTAATTTTATTAATATACTTTGCAGCACCATTAACTATTACCTGAGGCTTAACGTTAAAAATGACAAAGCAATATAATCTTAATGGTATTAATTAATACTACCATGGCTTTAAAGTTTCACAGATCTGGCCAATAAAGCATGTAAAGTGTGTTTCGGGTTTGGTGGGGTTTTTTTGGTTTTTTTTGTTGTTTGTTTGGGGTTTTTTTGGTTTTGGTGTGGGTTGTTCTGGTTTTGTTTATTTGTTTGGGGGTTTTTTTGTAAGTAATGCCCCTGACAACAAACAGGAGCAGAAAGGTGGAGGCTATAAAAGCAGAGAATTAAATTAAAACCCAAATAACTCCCTCCAAGCACCACCATTTTGAAATGTGACAGTTTGTCCAAGGCAGTCTCATGCTTTTTTTCAGTGAAGACAACAATGGAGAGACATATGAGCCACTGGAAAGCGAGCAGTAAGGTCCCATTTGTTTGGATTTTTTTGTTTGTTTTATTTTGCCTCCCTCCTTACTTGTGTTCTAAACACAGAAGCAATCAGGAGGCTATTTCTTGACATCACTTGATAGACAAAGGCAGAGTATGACCACTAATAGGACAGAGATGGTAAAGGCTTCAGGAGCTGCAAAACTGGACCTCGCAGCAGTCAGAAAACAGCGGGTGGAAGAGCAAAGTGGAGAGAGTCTTTGTTCCTTCGGTGACATGTTTAAAATCTAATCTGCACTACACGTCCTGTCAGAACAGAAAGGCTAAAATTGTGTGTCCTCAGCACAGACTTTACCAGAATAGTCAAACGTATGACTTCCATGACTAAACCCTCAAAAAATCTGGCACCAAAAGCCCACACTGGAGAGTCCATTTCTGGGTTTCTCCCTCTTTCTCTCTCTCAGATTGAGCAGGGCCATGTACAGAAAAGCAAGTTTGCTTTAATCCCAACTCTCAGAATTCAATAGTTCATCAATCAGAAAGAGAAATACAAAAACTGTAGGTATTGCTGGCGTGACTTCCAGGGGCACCGAGCACACAGCTCCAGTTGTAGCTACGAGGATCTACAGCTGCTCAGCACCACTGGAAAAAAAAAAAAATCATTCTTGTAACAATAAGTACAGCAGTCAAACCACTCAATAAATGTTATTAATTATATTGTCAGCTGAAGACTGATATATTTACTCTGCAGTGATACTGTAATTATCAAGAAAGTACCCTGCCTTTGCCTGGTAAGTACTGTGTGCAGTAATTAATTTTCCTGTGCATATAGATGTTTGATAGTATTATGTAAATCACAAAGTATTTGCTACCTATATTTAAAAAAAGATATCCACTGTCACAGTCTCGAGAGCATCTTAAAAAACATTAAAAAGTCACATGAACACATAAACACAATGTCCTTGTTGTATGTCTTTGAACTAGGCTTTAGGAAAAATGCCTGCTAGTGTTGACAAACATCTTGAAACTGCAGCCCTGGTTTTCCAGTTACTTTATTCCCAGTAACTTCTCGTCACAGCCAAGAGGCTCAAACCCCAAGTACTCAGTAAATCAGGCACAGGGAGGCACTGGTTGTCTTGGGAAACTCTTTTGTCTGTGCACCCCACAGCACTCCGTGCACCTGCATATGGGTGGCAATACTGAGAACGATGCAGCTTTCTGCAACGGCTACACAGAGATCAGGACAGACCAGAGAGTAGTCCCAAAGTGAGAAAATATTCTGTGGCACAGTTCTTAAAGCAAAGAGTTCAATCTTGCCTTCTCCCATCCCAGGCAGCACAGCCCCAACCCAGAATTTGCCTTTAAAAGAGCCATTTTCCTACTTCCTTGCAAGAGATTAGCTTCTTGGCTTTACCATTCATAGATATATATCAAAAACTACAGGTTTGTGGGAAATACCCATAACTGGGAATCAAAGAAGCTCTGTACCTGAAGGGGAACATTAATATACCATTATCTGGGATTGTAAACCTACCCAGTTTAAGCATAACACATTCTTCCCGTGGAGACCCAGTGTTGAGTTTGACCAAGTCTTGTATAGCTACATCCCTTATCCTTCTCCCTTTGCCATCTCCTAGGGATCCTAACCCTGAACAACACAAAGTTCTCCTCCATCATACAGATGTGTAATTAACTCTTACATTCACCTGCTTCAGCTGCGGAGATCAGCAGTAAAGGTATTTCAAAGGCAACTTCTCAGCTCCCACAGTTGCGATGCAAATGGCAGGTTGGGGAAAAAAGAAAAAACAGATGAACTGAGATCTTGAAATAACACAGGGTAGCATCATATGTGGGGGCCAGCACTGGCCCTGTGCCTAAAAACTACCCTTCAGTTTGTCCCTACAGTGCACGAGCATTGCTTCTTCATGGTTTCCAACAAGAGGAAAACCTGTATCATGACCCCATGGTTGCAATGACTCAGTACTAGGATCCATTGATGCAGCTGCACTTAACTGCAATGAAATTATCCCCAAAATGTTAAGAAAAGCCTAAATACGCTATTTTCTTTTACTTCCCCCCTTTTTAATTGTTCTGCACTTGAATTTTCAGGCCTAAGTAAGAATGCTATAATATTCACATCAAGTCTTTATCTTCATCTGTGACTGACTTCTGCAGGGGCCATCTTGTGTTTCTTACTCTGGAGTAGATCTTGATCTTCCAGAAAACTGTTGTAATTTTGCCTTAATAAAGGCTGCAGGAGGCTTCTCTTGGGGAATCTATTCAACTAGAAAAGGAATTTATTTTTCAGGAAAAAAAAAAAAAGGAAAAAGATGTAACTTTTTTTTTGACAACATACAGCTTAATTGGAAATACAGAATAAATTAGGACAAAAAAGCCCAGGGATGTTTAAGGCAAAAATAGTCTTTAGCAGCTTTGCATACTTGAGTATGAAACAGAGGCAAATTAACTGATAATGTTCTGTGCTAAATTTATACAGGAGACAAGTTATTTTACAGAATATTCTCTAGAGTGGTCTTTAAAAGAGAAAAAAAAGAAGTTAGCATTTTACTTGACCGACATTATTTCCTATTTAAATAACCATGATTAACCATCTCAACACTATGTATTCCTTTTACAGTGATTTACAGAGTCGCTCTGCTATAGGTGCTGTACAATACTCACAAGGTGTAAGAACTTAATGCTGTGCTGTAGGTGCTCGATAAAGAATTTTTACACTGTTTGCCATTTGACAAAATTGGGTTAGAAGCATAATAAATAGATGTATCAGACATTAATACTACGAAAGCTTCTCTAAATCTTTCTGTCCATCCTCCTTACCCTTGTTCTGCACAGGACATGAGGTTTCTTTAGCTTAGAAAAAAGAATCAAATTATCTTCTGTTAACCACTCTCCCAGAAATACCATTTGTTTAAAAAAACAACAACAACAACAAAAAAACCACTCCACCACACACACAACCACTCCAGCACACAAGGACTATAACCCCACCTTTTCTATCCTAAAGGCCACAAAGCCATTCTTAAAGTGAGATATTCCCCACTTCAGAGTCATCATAAGAAAATCATTTGTTGCGAGACACCAGCACCCAGCTTCCCAAGCTCCCCTGGGAAAGCCTTCCCCAGCAGCACAGGGATGGCCAAGAAATAGATTCCAGAAAAGCCACCATTTGTCCACCCACCCTCTTCTCATTAAACCTTCTTATAAATGCTTCTACTAGCGACTTACAGAATAACGTGGGGAAAAGCCCACAATAGGTGGACTCCAGACCAACACAGCAACAGTGAAGGCCAGCCTCCATCTCAGGGCGGGCTCCAGCCAGCCCACGGCAGCTCCTGGCATGCTCCTACACAGGTCACCCTAAGACAACCAACACAATCACTCCAAAGAAAAGGGGGGGAGAGTAATCACTTTTTAAGGAGAGATCACTAGCATTACAGACTTATCCTCTTGTGACAGCACTGCTGGGGACTGAAGCACAGGAGAAATGAAAGTCTTAAAATTTGAGTCCAAGGCTCAACTAGAAAAGCTGTAATGCACTTGCCTGCTTTGTGACAGGCTGACCAGGGGTTACATTCCCCCATTTGAAGAACTTCCCTGTTGAGTTTTCCTCAGAACAGCTTTGCTTTCCAATAAGATGCATTCAGACACACAAGTTCCTTTGATGTGTCAGGATCCACTGAACATTAATAACCTGATTACAGTGAAGAAGTCTCTATAAATTCCCCTAAGACAGGAAGATTTTCTTGTTCAGAAATATTTACTTCGACTCAAACCAATATTTCAGCCAGGAGCTATCTCAATGTATCGTGAAAAAACCCAGTCCCTGTAGTCCTCTCTGTTGGGTAACTCTACGGAATACCCCTTTGCTCATCTCCTTTCCTCCTCTGACTTGGTGATCCCACCAGGAATAAATCCTGGCCACAGCTCAACAGCCAGTTTTGGAAAACATCACTTTCCAAAGTAACCCAAGGACAAAGCCATTCTGGTCCGTCACAAGCAGTCCCCAGGGGACACGGAGGTCATCGCATGCTTGTCAATATGGCAGTTCATAACACTTGCCATTTATTCTTTTACTCCCACACTCTCTGGCAGAGCTAGTCACCTTTTTTTGTTACGCATTTCCAATTTGCTGGCTGGTGCTAAATTGAATAGCTGATGCTAGATTTGCTTTTGTCATAAGGTTACTATAGACCTTGACTTCTCTTACTAAAGAAAATGACTTTATGTCATCCGTTAGTGGTTGTTTATTATGGAGACTTCATACTGCCTCTCAATATGGATGTCTTTGATTTTGAAGGAAAATCAAAACAGGCACTTGTAGTGTTCTAGGAATGAGGGCAGTGGTGAGGAAGCACAAAAAGACTACATCATTTAGTTACTTTGGCTATAAACTCAGCAGAGCCCAATCTCAGCATTATTATGGTCCGTCTCAGTTTTAAAGTTCAAGTTTAAAAGGGCACGAGATTAACCATCCATGGGCTCAAGTCCCTGCTGTGAATTCCTCTTTCGTACGGCGCTCTCATGGTTCCAAAATTCACCTGGGTATAAAAGCAGTGACTGCAAAAGTCAGCTAAAAAAATACCACCTACAGCTTCCCTGCTCGCTAATTCTTCTTGAACTTCACTGAGAAATGCAATAGATTTATAACAGCATAACAGCTCATCCCTCTGCTGACTTCCAAGTTTTCAGAGGAAATCTTTTGGACTTCTGCTCTCCCAGCAAGCTCTCCTTGCTTTCAAAGCTTCCCTCCTTGTCTCTCCCCTCTCCTCAGCATATTCTAAGTATATTTTGCCTTTCTTATTTTACACAGTTTCGCCTACAAATAAGCTGAAACAGTGACACAGTGATCCTACAGCAGGAGGCGGAACAGCACCCCAAAGCCCAAACTTCTGAAACAATCCCCTTACCCAAGGGCACGGCACACACCGTCTGGTCCTTTGCAGACAGAGAACCACCACTTAAAGCACGAGTTTTAACACTTTCATTAGTTTAACACCTAGCTCACATTCAGTGACCACAGTTATATGAAGAAGCCATAAAAAAAATTGAAAGGACTGGCAGCGCTCCCTATTAGTACACAAGGTAAGCCCACATTTCCAAAGCAGAAAATCCCCTTTGAGTAATTTAGCTGCTTTGCAGTTATGATCCCATAGATATGCAGCTACACGCACTGCACGCAAAGAGAAGTGCAATAGTACTTGCTATAGAGGGAGTGATTTTGGAAGTAGTTCAGGGTTTTTGAGTCTACACATATATAAATAAAAGATTAACTCAAACTTTAACCAAGAGATTAAAAGTACATTCTGCACCATTATCATAACATTCACAAATCTATAATAGGGAAAAAAACATTATAATTACTTTATTATGTTTATAGTTTTGCATGAAAGAGGATTTTTGATACTACATAACATAAAAAGCAAGGTTATGAGGTTTTAAGGCAAGAGAAAAGGAAACTAATCCCTGCCAAATGGCCATAAGCAAACACAATGTACATTTAAACCTTAGTAATACAAAAGTTGCATCTAATCGGAATAGGTGCATATGCCTACAAACACAGAATAGCATGTGGAAACTGCATACACAAGCCCCAGGGCAGAGCATGAAGCACCTAATCACCTCCAGCTGCATGCACAGGACTGAAAGGAGCCCCCCAGTATTTCTTGCAGCCCTGGGAGGGTTTCCTGTGCCACCCCGCAGCAGGAGATGCCACTGCCAACGCTCCTCTGCAACAATCCTGGCATTCACCGGCTGGAGCTGGAAACACAGCGCGACTGTCCGGGCAGCATGGTGAGGAAACACTGGGGCTCTCATGCTCGCTCACGTCCCACTTCATACTGATGCAAGACTCAACTCCAAGCTAGAGAATTGCAGACTAAAGATTACAGCGCAGCAATTACACACTATAACATCCATATACCTCAATTCTTTGAGGGCAACTTTTGTTTTTAATTTCTTGTGTTCAAGACACTGGATTTTAAGGTAATTTGATTTTTTTTTTTTTTTTTTTTTTTTTTAAGATATTCAACATTCACTGATTTGTTACCCTGAAACTTATTCTGCCTTTACATTGGTGTTTTTGCTGTAAGTCAGCAGAGACCAAGATACACGTGCATAGAAATTATACAGGTTATGGATATCTACAGTCTCATATTTCATTTTCCCACCCCATTCAACTACCTGCACCAACTACTATGGCCTATTCCAGCACAAAGGGAATGTCCCTTGTACGAGGCAAGAGAACAGGGTCCCAGAAACCCAGGGCTGCTCTGAATGTAAATCCTGAGCCCTCACCCTGACTGCTGTGCATGGCAGAATAAATTGTAAGTGAGTCCATATCTCAAAGTATAAGAAAAATCTGAAACTCAGGGATTAAACTGCTGCTGCAGTTGTCAAGTCCATCGGAAGCCATGAGATTGGACTGATTTTCTTTTGGGTTTTTTTTCCCCTTCAAAATAATCTGGTAGTGGCAGTATATTTATATTGTGGTGGCTGGGAAAAGGCTGCAGTATCCTGCTCCCTCTACTAGGCAGTGTACAAACATAGCTGTACCTGCCCTAAAGATCTTACAACATCAAAAAGTCTGCTTTATTGAAGAGAAAACAATTGCACACTTGAAAAAAATTTCTTTTTTAGAAACCTTAGGGTTCAGGATGCCAAGTATAATAACATCAGTTGACACTTTCACAAAAACACATGGTGAAGAGAGTAAAGATTTGAAGGGGGGCGGAGGGGAAGAACAAACCTCAAACCCTGTACCAAATATTGTGACTTCTCCCGTGCTAAGGCAACACTTCTGACATTTTCAAATGTGAAACTAAGAGGACATCTTCAGCCCACCCAGAACAGCTTTGACTATTGCTTCTCTACAATGGCTTTTCTTCCAGTCTCACAACATATGTTCTAGATAAACATCTGAGACTGCAAAAAAAGTACCAACTTTTCAATATTAGTGGATATACAGCACATCATCCAGAGTTATGTGACAGTATTTTTTAAAGATGACATTTCAAGGAGACAGAAAAGTGCTATTTGATCTCTTCTCAGGAATTCCAGTAAGAGATTTATTCTTCCCGGGCAGCCCATGACAAACAAACTTAATCATTTTTATTCCATTGAAAGTAGACGTAGCATTTATATTCCAGGAGATCTATACACATTTTTGCTAATTGTGCAATAGCACAATGTTTTCTCGAACAGTTTGGAAAGCTGTCTGATAAAGGGCTGAGAAAATCAGGGATTTTCTGGTAACATCGGCAGCAACAAAAAGATAGCAGAGGGCCATTTACTACTGGTATTGTAGTTGCATCCAAAGTAGATCAAGGCTGCTGAACATGAATTTAGAGGAAAGCAATACCTAACTGGTTTACAGATGCTCTGGAGAGGCTGTAAAAGCAGTGTAGTAGTTCTGCATCTGCACTTACTTATCAATACTACTGCAAATAAGAGATCAACCTTAGCTGCTTATCTCACCAGAAAAGTACCCCATTGCTCATGATAATTGCTGGAGATGGCAATGTAAACTGGCTGCGATAGCTAGAAAATCCTAACTAAGGGGAGATCTAGTGTTTTAAGGCATAACATGCTCTTATTTTCACTCCTTGGCAAATAAGCAAGCCAGAAATTTGCTATCATTGCAGCCTAATTTCCAGCTTTTACAATTGTCCTGGACACCAGTTACACACACTGAGGACTGTGGCATATTGACAAAGGCTAAATTTCACACAGCGACTTGGCTCCACCCTACTGGAGTCAATGCTATGCAAAAGACACAATGATATAAAAAAAAGCTGCAGCTTTATCAGCAGAATCTATATCGCAATTATGCTGGATGGATAGACATCACAGCTTCATCTGTGCAGTAGCATCCACACTTATGTGGTGTTCATCAGCAAAACATTCCTTTCATCAACATAAAAGGCTGAAATAAGGAGTGCTAACAGTTGTCCTCACAGGGCTAGAAAAAGCCCTTACACTGAGAGTACTTAATAGATAGAAATGACACACTCAGGAATTGGATATCATCTGCCATTTCTCAGAAACACAGAATTTAAAGTCAATTAAAACAAGCTCCTACCAACTCCCTGCACCACCTGCCATCACTCCAAACATCCCTAGGGCGCCGTAACAAAACTTGTATAAAAATAAAAAATAAAACCCCCAACCTGAATGTGAACAACTGACATACAGGCCATTCGCATAAAAAGTTAACACTCTGAAAGAACAATCAATATCATTTCCCATTAGTTGTCTCCACAGATTTATCATTTAAGCTTTTCCTTAGCAGCCTTGAGAGGAAAGTGAGAGATATGTGTGACTGCACAAGAACTAAGAAAAGTCTCTTAAGGGCATTTAGAGCTATTATTATAATCACTTCCTTTCAACAGATGAATGAACTGACAACATTAGACATGAACAAAACTAATTTTCTATAGGTTGCTACCTATACGTTATGTTACAGCTGGACTGCTAACCTTTGCAGCTGGACGAACCGCCCAAAAGCCTTCAAGAGTAGTTTCCCCACCAGAGCTGTGGCACCTCGCCGTGCTGATGGATATTCTCCATCTCTGACAAGGACCAGGTCTGACCCCACTGAGGGTTTTAGCCACACATCTACTTCAGCCCCACCCCAGAGTGCAGAGGCAGGATCCCCTCCTCAAGCTGAAACGTGACTGCTTCTGGCTCCTGGATCTTGCTTTCCTCCTTACTCCCAGCCATACAAGGGTTTTCATTCACAGCATCCATTCTTCACCAAGTAACTCTCTTATAGAGAGACGGGCAAGCAGCATTGATAGAAAACCTCAGGCAGGCCCCAAATAAAAACCATAATTCAAAGTCTTCAGGAGAGTTAGGTATAGGTTTGCATTAAGGAACCACTGACTTGAAACACACAGTGCAAAGCTGCTGGAGGACAGGATGCTACTAATCACTCCAGGGCCTAGTTTAGGAGTCATGGTGGTGGTAGTTGATGGTTGGATTTGATGATCTTAGAGGTCTTTTCCAACCTTAATGATTCTATGATTCTGAAGCACTGTCCCCGTGCCCGAAGCTGGCTGCCTCTCCTCTCTAGATCCCAGTGGGTGATTTAGGGTCTGTTCAGAAGCTCAGTTTGACAAGGCAATGCTCACACAGAGCTTACGCCCTACAGACTACAGCCAATAACATACTTCTCTCAGACCACCGCATAATTCTGGGATCATTTTTGCCCCGGGGAGAAACATTCCAGAAAGTGTTTAACCTATGTTGTAGGGAATACTGTGTGTATCCTTTTCACTATACAGAGCCAGAGAAATTTCTGACAATACCCATTCATTTGGATTCTTCCTAACTCTTCCTTAACAAGTGATAAAAGCCTCTAAGACTACCTCTGCTAAGCACTATATACATAAAATCTAACCATCATAAACCTGTGCTGTTGTGAAGATGAGCTTCTCCTGTGGCTCTCAGATCCCAGGTTCTAATTACAGAGTCTAGCAAAGACTTTCAAAAAACTGCAGTTGCTGCGTAACTGAACAGAACTTGCCTTGAGCATGAAGGCAGAGCCTGTTGTAGGAAATGGTCAAAAGGGCACTAGAACAGAAAAGGAGAATTAACTTTACTAATGGCAATTACCTGGAATTACTTGATGCTTGGAATGCTCAAAATATATTCCAGAAGAGTGAATTTGTTTAGTACGTGCAGAATTTCTTTAATATGTGCAAAACAATTTATGTATGCACACTCACAGCCTGTATTTCTCTGTAAACACAATAATCTCCCTGAGCGATGGTGCACAGGTATTCAATTCCACCGATGCCAGAGCTGTGACAGCTCACACCAGCAACACTCGTAGGTCAAAGATTGATGATCATCACATCCAGGCCCAGGGTTAAAAACAATTTATAAACCTAAACTGGTATCACAAAGCTAAGTCTCTAAAAGTTAGAGAACAGAAATACTTTGAGAAATAGATAAGAGACACGCTATAGATTAGAATTAAGCTAACACAGTTTAGATCTACATTAGTTTAATACAAACCAGGGATCATTTCTCTGTAGTAAAAAGGAGATGCAGAGCTATGAAGCTAAATAAACCTCATGGAAGTCAATCCCAATTATCTTGTTTTTTTTTCTTTAGGCTTTGTTTTGAACAGCTAGTTTCCTTTAACATTCTTCAAGACAAAGCAGCATATCATACAGCATAGGGAAAGAACAAAGTGGCTCCTTTTATCTGCCTCTCTAGCTTCTGAGTAAATATTTGTATTGGGTCTGGCAGAGGTGGAGTTAGTTTCCCCCACAGCAGCCCTCATAGTGCTGTGCTTTGTATTGGTAGCTAGAAAGTGTTTTGGCTCCTGCTGAGCAGTGCTTGCACAGCATCAAGGCTCTCTCTCCAACATTTCCCCCCTCACCAGCAGGCTGGGGTGGGCAAGATCTTGGGAGGGCACATAGCCAGGACAGCTGACCCCAACTGACCAAAGGGGTATTCCATACCATATGACATCCGTTCAGCAATAAAAGCTAACAGGAAGGAGGGGGCATTTGTTATTTACAACATTTGTCTTCCCGAGCAACCACGCATACTGAAGCCCTGCTTCCTGGGAAGTGGCTGGACATCACCTGCTGTGGGAAGTAGAGAACAAAATCTTTGTAAAATCTTTGTTTTCCTTTGACTTCCAGGCGCAACTTTTGCTTTTATTAAACTGCCTTTATCTTGACCCACGAAGTGTTTTTTCCATCTCATTTTCTCCCCCATCCTACTGAGGAGGGGAGCAATAGAGCAGCTTGGTGGCACCTGGCATCCAGCCAAGGTCAACCCAACACAATATTGCATCATTGTTCTCCCTGGGAAACATCCTTCATCTTTGTTTTAAGGGTGTGGGTGAGCTGATGTAGTTGTGAGAACCCATCAACCTTTTACATCTGAGAATCAGAACTGAGAGCATCCTCTTTCCATAAAATAAAAGCACATGCAAAGATTTCCCCATCATCTTTGCTCACCACACTGACATTGCCAGCTCACTCGAGCCTTCTGGCTGCTGAGGGTAGCAAGAACGGTTGCATGCTAAACTTCCCCCCCCCCCGAGATAGCGTCAAAGCAGCTCACAGAAAAATCAGAGCATGTATGTGGCTAGATGCCATCTGTTACCCTTCCCAGAAAAAGCATCATGATATTTATATCCCCTGAGAATATCCACATTAGCTATAGGTAAAGACACTATTCCTTATATTCAACTGCACAGAAACATAATGGCTGCAGAACAGATGGGGAAAACAATACAAGGATATTATTAGGACAAACCCATATTATATGGAACAGTTCTACTCCTCATATAATTATACAAGGATAGGGAGTGAATTACAGAAATATACTGCAGCTTCTGGAAATTTCTTTACCGAAAGAGTGGTTAGGCATTGGAACAGGCTGCCCAGAGAGGTGGTGGAGTCGTCAACCCTGGAGGTGTTCAAAAAGGTGTAGACATGGCACTCCAGGGCCTAGTTTAGGAGTCATGGTGGTGTTAGTTGATGGTTGGACTTGATGATCTTAGAGGTCTTTTCCAACCTTAATGATTCTATGATTCTATGATAGATCTTAATAAGTATCCTTCAGAGTAGAAGAACAACATTTACACTTAAAATATTCCATATGTAATCCAGATTAAAAGGAAAAGGGAATATGGTAAAACAGTAGTAGTTTTTGTGGCCTTTTTCAAGCACTCCTCCATCACTATGCAACAGGGTCATAGAACAGAAAAGCGAGCCCATTCTGGTAGCGATCTCCTCTTGCATCGGTCCATAACTGTACATCTACAGTATCCACCTGCCTCTGTTCTTGCACACCAAATGCTTAAACTGAAGCATCATTACCTCTTCAGCTCCTAACTGATCATAAGAGGAGAGATATCCACACATTCTTCAATGTCTTTCATCACAAATGCTCTTAAAAAGAAATGTTTGTTTTATCCAAGAGGTGATCTCCGGCATTGTGTCTGCCACAAAAAGATACACCTTCTACTCGGTTTTCTGTTTAAAGGTCCTACTGCTCAACTGTTGTAATCAATATTGGTAAAATCTCGTCCGGGGGGGGGGGACACCCAAACACAAGCAATCAAACAAAACCAAAACACATGCCACAAAACAAAACACACACACAAAAAACCAACCACCAAACCAAAACACCCCTCTACGAGCAAGGTTTAGTTCTCCACAGAAGAGAAACATCTGACAACTTTCTTAGTACTAAAACTACCTCTTAGTTTCCATCAGTGTGGAACAGACAAAAGTGCAAGACCAAAGACTATTTTCGGAAGTCTAATGTACAGCTTAATATCAGTTTAAATGATATTTCTATAAAACAGGTTACCACCTTGATGTACTGACTCCACTTATTTTTACTGCAAGCATATATATGTTTATATAGTTCCTTTGATCCAAAGCCCTTTTTTCTTTGTTATAGCTAGTGTAGCGGAAGTTTTGGTACAAGGTCCATGGCTATTAAATATGCAGGATAATACATACCACAATTTAACAAGACAACCCGTTAAGTGAAATATTTATTTTCTTGCCTAATAATGACTAACCATATTGTAGCATATACACACCGTAGACCACAAACAGCCAGCTATGTGTAATAGCAGAATCCTATGAAAAGTAGGTAAAAATATGCAAACGAGGCTTAGACCACTACCTCTTACCCATGGCTATGCCGTTACTGCAGAGTGGACAAAACACATCCCAAAAGCAGAAGAGCTAGTATTAATGTTCAGAAGACTTGCCAGTTTCCTGATTTTTGTATTAGTCTACATTAGCAGGGGAAAAATCTGGAGGAGCTGAAAGGAAAGTCATCCACATCTATCTCTAGGCAGCTGTTACCTTACCTGGCTACCACACAGTAACGATGCACATGAACACTGTCGGCTCGCAACGAATGTGAGTTGATACAACATGGCTTAATGATCTACCGCAGGAGAGACATACAAGAGAATCCTGAATTTGCTACAAGTCAACCACCACGGTTCAGCTGACAGACACTGATTTAACTGGTGTCAGACCTCGAGTTAACCACACAGACCACATAAGGCCTTTGGAGATCTTGTGTACTTCTCCAAACAGTCACAGGGAAAGCAAACACCCATCTGGTAGCCCTGCCCCTTCCTTCCCATTTTGAGCTTAGTAGCCCCCCTCCACATACTACCCCCTGCCCTGATGTTTCATCCCATGAGGAACACATATGTGTTCTGCAATCCACACCTTAATTCTGCTACTATATCACGATAGCGAGATAGATCTTAGATACAGTTAATATCCACAGTGGCATAAAGGGAACAACTCTGCACTAGAGTCAACTCAGATGCTGAGACATTTGCTAAGCCTAGGGAATTTCTTTTCTCTCTCTCATCAGTCCCCATTCTATAAAAAGAAAAAAAAAATTTATATAATCCCCAGTCTAAGACTGAGAAATGTTACAGCCCATCTTCACTAGTCATCAGCAGCTTTCAAATTATTCATGCAGAAAATTGCTTAAAACCCCTCCCCCCACCACACATAAATGCATCTCTTTCTGATTTAAAACAAAGTTCAATTCCCATTTTTTAAAAAGCTTTTATCTTAAGGAAATATGGAGGCTTCAAAGTTCTGTAATTTGCAGTTCATTTGAACATTAATGGGAAGAAATGTTCTTCCACTTCAAACTATTTCCTCAGTCAATTAGACAAATCCTCTAAGTGGAGTTTGTGAAGCAGTTCGTGTCCAGGAACTTAATTAGTACTGAATTCCAGAACTTGCATCCACCTCACCCATGCTAACAACTATGTCCAGGCCACGCAGCTCGCAAGACTGCACAAGAAGGGCAACTATGCAAGAGCAGCCATGGGGACAGCTGGGGACACCAAAGGGTCAGTTCAGCCTATACAACAGCTGGGACAGATGAAGATTGTTAGAAGAGGTTGCGAGAAGCAGGCATCAATCAGAAGGGAACAACTAATTAAAAATGAATGAAAGACTCAGCAGAGGTCCTGACTGCCTATGGTCATTGAGAAAGCTCCTACTGCAAATTTTAAGAGTAATAGCTTTCCTCAACGCCCTTGCTGAATTTCTCATTGACATTTGCAAACTATTCCTGCTACCTCCTCCTCCTCCCTGCAGTTTCAATTATACTGTCACTTGCACATTTTTTTGTCCTAGTTAGCTGCTCTGTTCTTAACTGTGGTTCATGGCACTCCTAATTAGGATTGCTAGCACAACGCCTTTCAACATCAGAAGTAACAATCCAGAGCTGGCTTGCGAGCCTGAAACCAGTGGGAACAAGCGCAAAAGTAGAGTAGCTCTATACTGACAGAGCAAGAACCATATTTTACTCTCCTGGTAGCTGCACTTCCACGGTAGAAGTAGTGCAGAAAATACTGAGCAATTTCTAAAAAAAATTAGGGTCTATTGGAAAGAAAGGACTTTGAAGAGTACTTCTAGAGAAACTGAGCTGGGGGGGAGGGGAAGGAGTAGCCCCTACTCCCAGTCCTTTAAGTCCTAGTGATAGCAAAATCTTATAGCAGAAACTAAGTAAACTTCTTAATACCAGGTTTATCTAAAGCCAGCTTGCCTCATCCTACAGGGGCTCATCCCAACTTCCTCACTAGCATCACTACAGCAAACACAATGGTGCATATATGTCACCAGCGGACCTCGGGGCCACAGGCCAGGCTAGAAAGTGATTCCCTCAGCTGTTCTTGTATTCTAGTAAGGAATGGTCCAGTTTGTTTGTTTGGGGTTTTTTTCCCTTTTGATTTCCACATCCACAAAAAAACAGTTTAAAAAGCTAAAGTCAATTGGGAAAGCCATCAGCGACGAGGTGAGTCTTTGGTGCAGTAGTAAGACTTACTCATCAGCACATCTAGCAGAAGAATACACTGTATTCCCTGATCTGGTATGTAGCAGCTTTCCATTTTTAAAGAAAGGACAGGGTGCTCTCACTTTTGGTTTTTATAAGTCAGGCATTACATACATAAGCAAAACACAAGAGGCTGTGCTCATGCACCTAAAAAAGCTAACATCTGCTACTTCCCCAACTCTGTCCCCCAGATAGTAAGAGTCTAGTAGAGGATGTTTTCTCTTCCTCCTAACCTTCAAGTGAGTGTAACAGTCTTGAAAGCAAGTGATAGTTATGATCTTAAATTGACAGAAAACATTTCTGTAAGTTTCATAAAAAACAGATTTTATGTCAAATACAATGAAAAAGAGAATACTGGTTTCGAACACTCCTTTCACATGCTCACGTATTTGTCACTTGTGGAGGAATCAAACCGCTTTTTACGGTCACACAGCTAACAAGACCTGTAGCAGATTAAGAGGAACCACGTGAGCAGGTTTATTCTGCATCACCCTTACTCCCTGCACCCGATTCAACTCTCTCACATGAGTAAAATTCAAAGATGCTGGCATCATTGAGACTTCCAAACCCCAGTCCTCAGAGTCACCTCTATGACTGGATACCGCCTGGGACAGGGGACATATGTACTGCCTGGTGTATAGCCACTTACTAATAGAAAGTTACATCTACATTAATTACGTAGTCCCCTATGAACATAACATCTGGGCACATCAAGTTGGTGGTTTTTTTTTTTTTTTAATTAATTTGCCTAGATCCTTAGACATGAAAGAACTTTTATTCTGATAGTATACCTGTAAATAAATCACAAGAACCACTGCTCAGATTTGTCAAGATAAGCGGGTACCTAAACACAGAGGGCATTTCTGATAGCTCCAAGAGACCTTGCTTATCCAAGATTAGGCAAAAAGTCTGTGAAGAAAAGGCAAGTGAACCCTGGTCCACAGTTCAGCCTCACATCGTTAAACAATCCTTTCATACGCAGAGGCAGGACATACACAACCCGAGGAAGAGCAAAAATGCATGGCAGAAGTGCTTGATCTTGCAATCCAAGAAGCTATTCATTTCCCAGTGAAGTCTATGTGATCTGCAGGCTCTTCTCATGCTGCTGTACCAATTTATCTGGGGAAAAAAAATTAAAGTCAGCATTCAGCCCTGTCTATCCCTTCACCCATGAGTTTCGTTTGAGGGTCCTGGGCAGCTGCCTGCCCTTGCACAGCCTGGGGAGCAGCTCTGATGAGGGATGGTGAGCAGGAGCATCCAGCTCATGTGACCTAACCAAAGGGGAAGAAAGCAAATGAACCCAAGAACGGTCTCAGGGTGGCAGTGTCAAGAATCAAGGGAAAAATATCACTAAGATGTAACAACTGAAACAAGCCCAAAAGCATTCACTACAATTCTTTTTTTTTTTTGTAAGAGCTCATATTTCTGTTTTGTTTATTATCAGAAAGAAATACAATAGACTTCTTACCCCATAAAATACACATATAATTTTTGTGGTAATAAGACCCAGGAGAGGCATAAATATTCCCAAGGGTTTCTGCAGTTCAGAAGAACACTGTAAAACAGTTTGATAACTTGGAGATTACATTTCCCTCTATTCACCACACACACAGACACACATACAAAAGCCTGCCAAGGGGAACGTTATTGATGCTTTACAACTACAGGCCAATAAACCTCATGAGTTTCATTTATTTGAAGACTGCAACAGAGGCAGAAAGTTAAGTAGCATCCTTAATTTTGGAATCATTAATTTAATCCCCACCCCCAATACACACCAGCCAGCTTTCCATGTTAAATCCTTTCATGGTCCTTTTACCAAGAGCAAGCAAAATTAGTAAATGGCATCTGGGAAGGAACATTACAAGCCCATTCAGCAGAGTCCTTCCTGAGTTATCCATAGCAAGTAGTGATGTGATGTTTCTTCTGGCAGAGCTTTTGTTTTGTTTCCAAAAATAATTAAAGGTTAAGATGGAGAGGGGAGTAGTCTTTGCCCCTGAGCGGCTGAAACCAGTCCATCTGTCCTGACCCACTCTCCCGCAAACACCAGAGCCTCCCTCCTGGAGGTTCTGCTCAGCTTGCACGTTTCACTTCCTCCACTTCACCCACTACTGATATGGAGAAGACCCAGCAGCTCCCTTTCTTGGTGATCTCTGGCACACAGCACATGAGGCATTTGGGGGGTTTGCAGAGCAAGACCAGAGCTGGCATAAGAGTTCCAACAAAGGATTTTCCTCCCCCCCCCAAAGTAGCTACAAAGCTGACACAAGAGGATTCATAGCAGCAGCGTGTCCAAGACAGTCTGTTTAAAAGTCATGAGATATCAAATATGACCCACCACAGCCACCCATGCCTTGCATCAGCTGGCTTATTTGTGGCACTTGGCACCATAGTTCCCATTTGCAAGAACACAGAGAGCATCAGCTGTGCCTGCTCTGAATTGCGATAAAGTTACTCCACATGGAAAAAAAAAAAAAGGGAGATCAAATCCTTAAACTGTCATAGGCTTCAACAGAGAAGAAATAAGATGCTGTGGAGTGGGGAGTGCCAAAAATCCATCAAACGCAGGTTAGCTCTCTTGTCAGTAGTGCTAAATAGGTATAAATGGACATGTTCAGTCGGGCAGAAACAGCACTGTGGGGAGCTCAATGAGGGAGAAGGAGGAGGGAGGCAGCTCCCCTTCCAGATGGGATAAATCAGCATCTGTTTTGTTCTCAGCTTTGAACACATAAATGCATCTTAAAAAAAAAAGTCACTAGGCAGAAGACTACGACACTGAAAGGCAAAAGGACTTGTTAAATCAGACAGCACGCATTTTGGACAATGAATTCAGACAGGAAAGGACTGGTAACCCTTCATGACTTGGCCAACATCACTTGTTTTGTCCTTGCACATTTTGAATGCAAACCCTTATTCTATAAAAGCAACTGCTTAGTTACATACGTTTCTTGTAAACCATCTCTACTCCATAAGGGCGCAAAAATTTAATAAACCCCTTGACTCCCATTATTTCTGCTTTAAAATTTCAGAGCAACATTTCTATTCCGTGAATCACCAATAATCTGCCCTGCCCAGCAAAATAAAAAAGAAATAACAGCTGCTCCGTCTGAAGCATCCCTGTATCACAGCTGCTGCTGCTCACCGCACAGCTCACGTTCCAGAAGCCCCACTCAGCCAAACAGCCGCCACACAGCAGAGGGGTAGCTCTGCAAGCACACAAGTAAAGTTCATTTCCACCTATAATTCTCTCCCCAAACCTGTCTATTCCTGCTGGAGACCAAATGCACCTGTGGCAGTTACAAGCATCACAAAAGACACTTATTTGTACAAAATTTAGTTCATAAAGCCATTCAGCTTGGGACTTAAACACCTCCCCTGTCCTATGAAAGCTAACGACAAGCACTGGCCATGCATCACCCAAAATCTCCAGGGCATAGGAGCACTGATCTCAAGAAACAGCAATTTTAAATCTAACTATTTGTCTGGATTCTGTTTCACTTTGGGGGCAGCTTTCAAGTGACCTGCATCCTGCCCCTCCAAAATACACCAAAAAATATACAAGAAAACTATTACTTTATTTAAAAGCATGTCTTAAAAAAAAAAAAAACCAACCCCAAACAAACCACCAAAAAACCCCCCAAAATCCCCACAAGCCAAACAACCCACACCAAGATTTCACAGCAGCACACGTGTTTGACGCAGAAGTTTCTCAAACCAGAAAAAGAGCATTCTTAAGGCTGCTGTCAGAATATTAACAACAACATACAGAGCCTTTCTCCCTCAAAAGCAGATGCCCAGGGCAGCCAAGCACTTACCGAAAGCTGTTGCTGTCGGAGCACAGCCCCACAAAGACTTTCATGTACAGACATGGCTGGAGAGCATCCAGACACCCACATCAGTGGTGCAATACTCCAGCCAGGATGGTCACATTGGCTGCGCCAAAAGGTTAAATCAGGGATTGAAGTCTGATATTGCATGTAAGTACCTACGCTATCTTTTCTTCTTATATGCCTATATCTGAAAATAAGCTTAGCTAAAAAAATATACAGAAGAAATAAATTAAACCTTTTGACAGAGCTAGCACTGCATTACCTGTCATGGACAAAACCTAACGTTTCCTTTAATTTGAAATAAATAAAAAAAAAAAACCACCACACACACACAAAAACCAAAAAACCCCACACCAACAAACACCCACACAACAAAACGCCACCAAACCACCAACCAAGAAAACCCACAACTTATGACTATACAGGTAAATAAGGACCAAAAATATACACTTGAAATACACTAAATTATGCCTTATTCTCAAAATAAATTATTCAGTTGTGTAAGGTAGCACCTATTCAAATATATTTCCTTGAGGCAAAACGTCTGTTCTCCAGTGCCATCATTCTCTTTGAAAGCAGCGTTCATCTTATTTGCCTCTTTTGGAAAGGAGGTTTGATAGGAAGCTAGAACAGATCTTAAGAAGTATTCATTTAACTTCCTGACTGTATGCCGTTCCCTCAGCCTTGCCCTACATGTCACCTTGTGGCTCAATCCTGGAAACAGTACGGGATTTATAAGTGGCTATCAGCTAGCTACCAACCATGCAGTATTTGTGGTCGCTTGCTTAGCTCTGATGGGAAGACAATGGCTTATGTCCACAGATTTGGCTTCCCTTTGACTGTGAGGCTGCAATAGCACAGAAGAGCCATTTATGGCTTTGACCTCCTGTTTTCTAATTCATATTGAGTGCCAACTTGCATCCAACTACTCACCACTAATTATTTTTCTTTACCTTGTTTAAGGTGAAAAAGAAAACAGTTGTACTACATGAAACATAGTGGGCACTGTGATACAAAAATCACCAAAACTACAGGCAAATCAAACTGACATTCAATGTCACCCACATCTCCCTAGAGATAACGGGGTCTTGCAACTGGTATATCAGTTTAGGACTGACCACGTGCAATAGAAGCAGAAGTTTATGACCTATGGATCTATGAAAACTGGTTTTCCTTAATACAGATTTAAATGACTAAAAGCTAGCATTTTATGAAAGAGATCAGAAATACAGAGCAGACAAGGCTAACCTATGAGGAAACCTGTAACCAAGCCCATCTTCTGGCTACATTCTCTGATGTAAAATACAGTTGCTCTCGAACGTTCCTGAAACATAATGAAAGTGCCAGATAAAAGACTGAGACATCTCACAGCAATGCTAGAGGGGAAAATATTGGAAGATTTATACATGTCTGGAGGTAAGTGGTGGAAAACAGTCTGCAGGAGGTGCAAATTTCATCTTTCCAGCTATTTATCACCTTAAAAGACATTTGCTTTAGGCAGAGAGACATATTACAAATTTGTTACTGATTCTTCTTGAAAAACATTTCAAGAGAATTTCATTTTCCAAAATCAAAGTAAGCAAAAGCAGTGTTGCTATCTGCACACCAATGCAAAATGCATTTTACGTGTGCAACTCATGGTTTGTTTACATATTAAAAAATGTAACAAAAATGACAGGAGCTTAAAAAAAAAAAATCAAAACAACTGTCGGCTGCCTTCTTCCATAGACCTTGTCAGAAACATCAGATATTTCAATTTCCATTCATTTACTTGTAGGATGATCAATGTTTTAGTTTACAATAACACTTACAACTCAAGTTCTTCAGAGTGCTTGCATGGATTAAGTTCCTACTATAATTAGGAGTTGCAATGAAGAAGTTGAGAAGCACAATGATGAGCCTGAATTTATTGTCATCTTCATATTTGTCACAAAACTGCAAAAGAAACATAACATCTTCAAACAAACCAAGAAAATCCCAATCCTACAGCAAATACTAGATGATCTACACGCAAGGAGAAGAAACAACTTGTTTTAGTCATTTAGGTTTTCACCAGGTTTTTAAACACATCACCAAGGAAAAGATCTTGTCAACCCCTAAAATTGAGAGATGATTTGGATGGTAACCCAGATTTTTTAGTCACAGGCTGTTCTGCCAAAGCCAATTCACAGGAGCAGACTGTTTCACACCTGTATGTCTATTTTTCACCACTTCTGATGATCACACACAATTAACTCTTCTCTAAGGCAACAGCCAGCTTACGGCCTCTACTTCTTCCCTCCTGGGTCTCAGCAAAGAGCATGAAACAAAGCACAGGCCACACCTCATCGCCACCTTCCCTCCGAAAAAGGGGCTGTTATAGCAGGTAAGATCACTATTGCCCCCGTGACCACCCCATTCCCACCCCTGACTTGGTTAGAGGTGGTGATGCTGCTGGTGGAACTACCTAGATGCCCACTGCCCTGCTGAACTGCACAGGGCCCTTCAGCAAACACCCAGAGAGCTTGACCCAGCAGCTGCAGCCACCCAATGGCACCAAGAGAGCAGTTAAGAGGGAGCAAGCAGACTCCAGGAAACATCAGTTTAATGAAGATCTTGAACCTATCACATTAACAGAGAAAATACTGAGACCTTCAACTATTTTTTTTTCTGATTCTTGATTAAAGACCACTTCACAGACCAGCAGAAGTAACATTCTCAAATTTTAGCCACAAGATAAAGTCTGCAGCATCCTCCTTCCCTCGCCCCACTCTCCAGGTCAGTGCTGCTCCTCCCCAGACATGCCTGTTGGAGAAGGTGCTCCAAAAGGCAGCCAGGATGCAGCAAGCACTTGAGAAGGCACAAAGTACACTGACAGTACTAAAATTCCCCTCTAAACTGCATCTGCACAAACCAGCCAAAATTTTGGCATGCCCATGATGTTTAAGGCAAGCCATACATGACCCAGAAAAGAACTGAAAATATCCACCCTGTTAGCCCTTTCATTCACAAGATAGTCTCTGCAATGGTTTAGCCGTCAAGACAGATTTTTCTCTGACTGGTCAAAAATAAATCATAACAAATGGCTGCAGAAATGAATAGTTTTCATGGACTTTCATTTAATAAAGGGTTTTCTTATGTTGAGCAAATTTCCTGGCTTTTTAAGGCCACTGTGTCAGTACATTTATAGATCCAATGATCTTATTTGCGTTATTACAAGAATGCAAACAAATGTTTTTATTTCAAGCTCTTTTAGCTTGGAATGAAACCTCTGAATCAAAAATATCAGTGGATCTTCAGCTTATTTTAAAATATCTTGACATAAAATAAAATTGTTTAGAGGAAACCCAGGTTTCATGCCTCAGAAAGCCTGTAAGTGATATGGATGCCCAGTCAGTGTCGTCTTTTTTTTTTTTTTTTTAAGCAGCAAGAGCTGCATTAACCAACTTCTCAGTGCCTGCACTGCCATTGCCTGCAGCAGTAATCAGGGTTGCATTTGCTTTTTTAACCCCAAGAGGCAACCCCTCAACTCTTTCCCGCGCTAATTGGATAGCGGTACCTGAAGGTGCATCCTAGATCTTTGAACTATCATCTCGCCCTACCACTGGAGCAAGACAATATGTTAATAGGTAAAAAAAGTGACTGCATTAGATGGCAATTATAGACCTGTGGATTATCATATCGGGATTTAGGGTAACTCTTCTGGCTGTAAAGCAGGCAGTGATAAGTACTGCAGAGTGCTAAATGGGAAATGCACATGGCATTTACCCTGGTGAGTAAACTAAGATTGAGCACAGGCTGGTGAAATCCTAATGTTAAAGGCAAAACCCCCGGTCCTGCTGCCATCTAAGTCAGGCTGACTTGCTGCCTACAACAATGCAGGTTCAGTTGGAAAACTCGTCCATTCAAAGTGTTTAATAACACAAAGTTTTGGCTGGGATCACCAATACAGTGACCGTCACTTCACCCACACGCTCCAAGTCAGTTTAGAAAACTCCTAGGAACAGGGTGCTCTGTCCTGGAAATAAGTCTACATAGCCTAGAAACAGCTGAAAAATCAGCTGTGTGGTTCAGGCATTTGTTCTGACCTAATTATTTCTAAATGAGCCTAGAAGGGTTTGGGGTATTTTCCCCCTCCCCTCTCTCCAGGTAATACTGGAAATCCTTAACTACGTTTCTAACCCAGTGATTTCTATAATGCTTCTCAAAATATTAGTAACAGACAAACTAAGGGGTGGGATGGTAAACATCTTTAAGTATTCTCTGAAAATTTTTTAAACAGAGATTTCAAATGACAAACTACTGTTCACTGGAGACCTCTGAGGTCAGGGCACAGATGGATCCATCTGCAAGGTATATCCCTATGGCACAGCGCGTCCTGAGGATTAGAAACAATGGAAGCAGTCAAAATTGCACGGTCAGGTATTTATTGGTTTGTAGAGCTCCTTAACTGACACACCAATTCGCAGGGGGATTCTAGTGAAGCTTTATTTGATGCAGGAACAAAACTGCTTCTTAGTATTTAAATTACTTCCCTTGTTCTTACTGTAAAAATAGCTACTGCTAATGCACCGCTTTTATCTGGAGTTGTACCGCTCCCTAAAGATACCAGGTGAGGCCCCCCCAGCTTTCAGACTTGGTCCCACCTTTTTTTTTTTTTTTTTAATCCAGTTCTCAAATCTCCTACCTCTCCCCAAAAGTCAAGAAGTCATAAAATTAATGAGCTTGCACTCTTTATTCATTCCCACTTATTGCTTGTAAAAGCAACTTGTTAACCAACTTGGCTGGTCTTCCTGCATGACCAGATCCTGCTCAGCTGGAGCCAGGAGAGCTGGCTGTGGCAAGGTAACACAGAGGGGATTTCCTTCCCCTCAAAGGTATCAAGAAGCAATAAAGATTTCGTTATAGCCATCATAATAGACTTTTCACTTGGCTAAGTTTTATGTCAGTTGTATTTTATAGGTGAGAAAAGGGGTGGAGGTAGAGGAAAGCAGACGGTGACCATATCCTGACTTACCTTGGGAGGGGAAAAAGGGGAAAAAACTCAGATTTTTAAAAACAAGCAAGTTTAATAAATGGTACAAAGTGTTACTCATATTTCAGTATGACTGGAAACCACTTTGCTAACTGCAGCCAAGGAAGAAAATAAAGAGGAACGTGAAAGAAAACAGATTTCTGGATCTACACATGCAGAAAAGTGACACTTTTTAAATTCTTCCCCTGCATGAAAGATACCTACCATGTACTGTCACCCCTGCAAATAGGAAACCAAGAAGCGTAGCTCTAGAACACAAGAAGTTCAGAAATGCCCCTGGTGTGTGTGGGTGTGTGGCAGGGGGGGTGGTGGGATAAAGAAATTACGTGATTTACTTTTATTTATTAAGTAAAAAGCTAAAACTATGAGAGCCTAGTGGAGATGTGCAGTGGAGTTTGGGGTTTTTTTACTGATAAAGGGCAAATTAAATGACCTGAGCAACTATAGAGTTGTCAACTTGGCATCAATCCCAGGTAAAATAATTGAACAGCTGATGCAGAACTCAATTAATCAAGAATTAAAGAACACTAATACAATTCACCCATAAACCCATGTTGACTGAAATAGCAGGCCTTGCCAGATAAACACATTCTCTTCTATAAAAACTTATTGAACACCACTAAGGGTAAGTGTTGGCAAAGACACTTCAAACTTTCAGAAGGCGTTTCACTTGGCACGATTTGGCATCTTGCTCAGCCAGCCTGCTGCAAGAACACAGCACACGCTAAGAGAGCAAGAACTGGCTACTGCATTATTTCCAGATCTACTAGACGGTGAAGACATCCTCTCAATCTCTGATAGTCAGGAACCAGGGCCAGCCTGGCTGCTTTCCAGGCCTCCTTCGGGAGCATTGGCACAAAACACCTCCTCGGTACAGTTTACAAGGCATAAATAAAAGCAGCTAGGGACACAACAAAGATCGAGGTGCAGGTCCTTTTTCCCCAGTTTGCTGGTGTGAAGCTAAACCGGCACATTTGAGGCATGAGAGTTATACTGACAGCTTAATGGACTAGGAAAAGTCATAGAAGCAAGAGCCCGCCTGCAGATGGAAGCGGGCAGATGATGACGGAGATAAGAAAGGAGGAAGCAATAGAGACAGTGAGCTAGTTTTGGTGAAGAGATTGGGAAAGGTAAATACTTGCCAAGGAAAGGAAAAAAGCCACAAACATTTCAATATTTAGGAGGTACTTTTGAAAAAGGATGCCTTTTTTTTCAAATGTTTAACTTAACTACACAATGCTTTCGGGCTTCTTGGATTCCCATTATTGCTCTGCAGCGCCTCACCTTTCCAAAGCACCGAACTCCCCAGCAGCAGAGGGGGGTTAGGAGACACTGCCTGCTGCTCCACAGCAGCACAAGACACACAGAGGGATCTCAGGGGCTCGAGCCCTTCAAAGGCTGTAGAAATCAGTTCTATTCCTTTCCATTTCCCCCACCACCAGCCAACCTTTGCAACTTAATTATAAATCTTTTCTCCCACAAAAAGAGTGGCTGATATTCCCAATCTCATATCAAATCTGTGGTAAACTCCATAGCATCTCTTATTTCCAAATGAATTTGCCTTATTAAAAAGTAATGAGCTATTAATTAACTTTGCACTCACACAAAGCTGTTTAATTCTCAATCCAATTAACAGCAATCTGCTGAAGGATTCTAATGATTATTTTAAATTTGCTAAGAGAAACATCTCTGAGCCTTTCTTAATAAGATATTTATAGAATGGCTTGGGCTGGATCTTGCTCACATTTTAATTCAATAACATTTTTATAATACTTCAACATCTCTCTACAACATTATCTTTGACAACATATCATTTAGATGCAAAGCAAGACTGAATAACTAAAACTGCTTATTTGGAAGTTGTTTTGGAGGGATTATTTTGTTTTTAGCTTTCCCAATCCTATCAACATAGACATAGAAAGTTCCAAATCCTCAAGCACCATTTCTGTTCAAGTAAGTCTCACAGGGACTCCACACAGGTATTTGCTTTGTAAAGACGGCAGCAATAGGCTGCTTACCACCTTTTCAAAGTGTTATGAAGTCTCCTGTCTGCACAGGGGAGCCCACTCAGCAGCCCAATGTGGAGCTTATCATGTTAAACTATATTATGTTAAGTTATAAACATAATGACAGTGCTTATTTTGTACAACTTCTAAACCTAAATATGGGTTGGTCTTACATCGTTGGACAAGAAAGACTTCATGTCCATATGATTTTGGCATCTGGGGGTTTTTAACCCCCATCCAATACAGACACATAACAGAACATACACCTGTGTAGTGCACACACTTGCAGTCACTACCTAGACTCACCTTGCATCTTTTCTGACAGAGGATAAAGAACTCCCAAACCCTGCCCTTTAAAGGACAATCATCCTCTCCACCGCTACAGCAAAGGCATCTGACAACTAGAAAGTCACAGCTTTTGGTTACAAACGTTCCCAAAAATAAGTGAAGAATACATTCAGCTCAGAACACGGAGGGGCATTCGGGAAGACAAAACCCCACTTTCCAAAACCACAAGTGAAAGAAAGAAACTTTAATACTAAACATCACAATTGCATGTATGGTTCTTAATAATTAATTGCCACTGGCTACCTGAAAACTGCCAGTAAACCTGCAGACCAATACTCAATTCTGAGCAATTCTGCTGCATGCTGTATCACATGGGCCCCAGATACCCAATTTCAATCATGTATTCAAGCAGGAAATTTATAAAGGCAGTTCATAATTTACTTATATTTGCACGTTAACCCACTTCACACACAAAACCCATCTAGTTTAGCTTAATACGTACCCAAACCTGAAGAGGTGTAACTTACAGCATGTTAAAACTGACATGCTTATCTAGAAACACAGCAATGGTTAAAGTCACAGTGGCACAAGGATGCGAGGAAGGGGCACCGAAGTGCCATAGGACACTGGTTGGGTTTTTTTTGTTGTTGTTGTTTTTTGTTTTTTTTTTTTTTGTTTTGTTTTTAATAATACAGTTCTTCTAACACTCACATTCAGTCAGTATCAACATCTTTTTCTCATCCAGACATAGGGGCTTGCTACTGTTTACTGCAGGCATGCCATTTGGACCTACCATACCTATTTCTGCAATCTTATTAGATTTCTTCACTTCATGCACCACTAACAGTGGAATCATATGCAACATCTATCCCCGTAGCACTGGTACCCATTTAGGGAATTGAGGCTAGGCAAAGGTGTACCACCTAGGCCAGAAACAGAATTGAGTCTAAGAACAAAATAAACAAAAAAAATTTCTGGCACATCAATGAGTCTCAGTTAAAGTCAGCTCTTCTCCCTGTATGTCTGTGTTGGCAAGAAGCAGGATGCATCAGGAGAAAAAGCTGATTTTTCCTGATTTTACGTATTGAAGTAGTTCCCAAGACAGTTGCCTGAATTTCCTTGCTAAAGCTTTTGAGATATCCACAGTAGCAAATCCAAACAGATACTGCTTTTTGCTTTGCTATGATCCTCTAGCACTTTTAATTCTCACGTGGCATCATGCAGGACAATTACACAATGCGGAGCAAGGACTGTTCATCTTCCTGATTGATGAAGAACATCTTTGGGTTTTATTTTCTCTCTCTCATAGACAGTTCATTCTGCATGGCTCCAGTGTTCATTTGCATGCTTCATAGCCTCCTGCTTCAGAGGGGACGCATGCTACTGTTTGATGATTTACAATCTGCCTTTGATTGAGGCTGAGGGCATTTCACATTATTTTATTATCTGATGTGTATACACACAGTGTATTTTAACTGCTGCATCCATACTCTTATTTTACAAATCAATGCTGTGCCTCTCTCTGAATCAGAAGAGCCATCTGAAATTATTGATCTGTTCATATTTCTTTTTCTATTGATCATGTCATCTACGGCACCATCAAGTTTCCTTTCACACAGAGGATGTTCAGATTATGCAATTTTCTATGTTCAGTGTAGAATCAACTTTCTACGAAAACTAAAAACTGCTAATAACTTGCCTCACAGTAATAAAACCTAAACGTCCTGAATATTTTGTACGTAACCCTCTGGACACACACACGTTCTCACACGCACAAATCAGTTTTAGTGTGGCGTCTGCCTATTTAGATTGGACAAATCACTGCAGTTGACAAGATTTCCCCAGTCTCATGGGATGGCCAGTGAACTCTAGCCCAAATAGAGCAGTCTAAAAGAGTAGCTGATTTGCAAAATTCAGGATCTGAAAGACAATTTATGAAGATGCTTTATGCTTTCACAAAGCACAGAAAGGGCTTTAAGAACCATTTACACATCTTAACCAAAAAAAAACCTTAATTTGAAAACAACTCCTGTTGAACTGAGCTATTTTCAGGGAGTTAAAATGAAAACAAAAAGCTAAAAACCACTCCCCTCTAGCTTTCTCCATAAAAATAACTTCTATAAATGATTTTTCTCAAATTCGGTTCTGTAGAAGTTCTTATACTATAGACACAGCAGTAACAAAATAGATTCTTGGTGCATTAAGGAATTAATACTTGTCATGTGACATCTGTGCCCTTAGGCATCCCTTCTACAAGAGGGGAAACAACTGTGCACCGTGATGAAGTCAACCAAATGCAAATAGGGAGAATACTACTATTTAAGCCCAGCTTTTTCTGGGAGTGTTAATAAAAAGCAGCACTTTTTTTGGGGGGGGAAAACCAGTTGTTAGACTTCAGGCCCAGAAAATGCATTTCTCTTTAGAAGACTATATATTTTAAACACATTCCTTCTTCCTTGATAGAATTCAGCTGTGCCTTGACTGCACAAAGATACTGGAAGTCTTCATGGTCCCTTCCAAGACTCTCTCAGCACAATAGCGCAAGTTTTGTGGACGTTGATGTTATGCAGCTTCACAGGAGAGTGGGCAATTGTGTCATGACCTGGGCTGTGTCATGCACAAACAGTATGTCTGTCTAAAGCGTCCCAAGTGCACTGGATTGACTGTGCACAGGCATGCTCCTTGAAGAGCACCTTTGCCACATGTTTGGTGTATCTGAGAAGCTGTAGGTAACACTCATTTTGTGTGCATAATATATATGATCAAAAAGCCTTGCTACTCAGTTAAAACTATTGATCTGACCAGTCTCCAGAGCACCTGGAAATAGCTAGCTTATGCCCAAATAACCTCAAATTCTACCATAGGCAGGAGTTTCAGATGAATTAAGAGTAAGAAATGGGGAAGTCTCAAGAACAGACCATCAGAGGAAGCACTATACACAGAAGGATCTTTGAAAGAACAATCTGATAAATATTACTTTCTTTGCATAAAATTTATACATTCAAGATCACTCCCACTGAAGTCAAGCAGGTTGATCTCATTAAGAGGTAAACTACCTTAAAATTGAGATCAGGGTCTAAACACAAATATATATCGGAGCAAATGATCTCCAAAATAACAGCATAATGTAGATCCAAGGGTATTACCTAAAAAGTCTTGTCACAATAGAAACCTTATCTCTATTTTTTTTTTCCTCTTTTTAAACCATGGTAGTTATTACATTACAGAATCTCAAATAGTTGATTTATATGGATGTACCTCGTTTATATAAGCACCAGGAAAGAGAGCAAAATAAACATCAACAGCTAAGGTTTCGGTGCCACACAGAGGAGGATTTTACTAGATTCAAGACATTGTCAAATCAAAACATCATAAATTTTATATTTAGTGGTTTTGTTCATCTCAAGAAAAGTTTTACAAAATTGGTAGTGTTAAAACTCACACTATACTAAAATGCAGTTAGGATGGGCTGAACTAGTTGCTAACACTGCACAGCAACGATTTGGAGCAAGGACTGGAAAAAAACCACCACCCCAAAAAACCACAACACATCTGACTGAAAAAAACAAATTTGAAGAGGTAGAATACTACTGTTCAAGCCTAGCTTTTTNCAAAACAAAACAACCCACAAAACCCAACAACAACAAAAAAACCAAACACACAAATTTTGTTTGATAGAAAACTGGGGACAGAAAGTTCACAGAAGTGCAGGATCATTACAAATTAAATGATTACAGATGCATGAAATACAACATGGCTGGAATCAGGTAAACAAAGCAGTAAGACAAAAAAAAAACCCCAAACCCCTTGTCAGAGCCTAGTCACCTCACACCTGTAACATCATGAGAACTTGTTCCTTTTTTTTTTTTTCAGTGCAAAATGCTGTCAGTTATAAAATGAGCAATCTGTTCCCCTCAAAACAAAGGAAAACCCAAGTCCAATTTGGGCAGCTTCAGCTTCTCCACATTGGAAGACAATTCAAAACCATCTCAGCAGCAGCTTGAATTCACATGCTCAAAACCTGAGGATGCCATCTGCAGCCCTACATTTACATTTAACAGTAGACTGTGCTTCTGGCAAACTTCATTCTCTGCCTACAATGCCTCAGTCTCTTACTCCATCAGCGATTCCTACACCACTCTTCTAACATCCACATGTTGACTCCTAAACTAAAAAGACATCTGCTCTTGAATGTTCAGAGGAAAACACGTCATCAAAACTAAAGATGCATCGCATAATACTTGACATCTTAGCACAAGATTTACAGCAATGGTGAACACGTGGACAGTGCAAAGGGTCCTTAGAAACACCCATGCTGTTGTCACTACAGCTTTCTCTACGACTTTTTTTTTTCCCCCAGCAGTACAGGGCATGCACATGGAGAAACACAAAACACCGCCTTCGTTTTGAAGTCATGCAGCTACAGCTGCTCTCTTTTCTAGAGCCCAAGAACCAATTTGATGCCACCTGCTGCAGTTTTGATATGGACCAAAGTGCTGAAGCAATCACCATTTTCAAGCGCAGCATGGTTGTGGGCTGGGGAATCTACAGGCAATGGTGGGAACATGCTGCCTTCAGAGCTACCACTAAAACCACCCCACAGTCTTGAAAAATCACTCATCTCTATCAACATCTACTAACTGTATCTGCTATTTATAAAGTAATTCTTTTAATCTTGGATTTATCTTGAAGTCTTGAGGATGCATAATTTGCATGCAGAACAACTTATCCATCTTCTCGCAAACAAGAACAACTACAAAGTCACTTTGTACAACTTTCAAAGTTGAACAGCTTCAAAACAGGCAGAAACCCAGTTACTTGCAGCACAGCATCCCATTATTCAACAGCAAGATGCTTTCCTAGAGCTATTACACTGTTCATACGGTGCATGGGTATTTCTGTGTCAGTTTGGATCGGTCCATGTAATGTGTAACTGATTTTCCATCGTATACTTTAAGTGTAGTCAAACAACCTAAGGCCTCAATAGGCATTTTAACAGATTGAAGAAATACAAATGAGTAAAGGCATTTTGATGTTTGCTACCACTTACAGTTCAGAAGCTTTCAGGACACATATATTTAATCAGAGGGAGTTGATTAGGATCATGGCTGAGTGATTATTTATTGACATGTGAATAGAGGAATGGAAACAGAATGGGATAATTGGTTCCTTGCCAGAGTAGCTGGCAATCATTATTGACCATTTTTTATTTTTCAACATTGGCCCAAATATAATACTGTAGGTGCCAGATAAGCTTTACATTCAGCAAAAGTGAAACTGCATGCATAACTTCACATATATGATTAATCCTTTTAATACTGGGCTAAGCTACTCCCAAAACCTCACAGTTAGTCAGGGCCTCCATCTGCATATGTTACAGAGTAATTACACAAACATACATTATTTTCCAGCAATCCAAGTAGAAAAACAAGTTGGCATTTAAAAAAACCAGCAGCAGTTAGATGCATTTTAGGCACTTGGTATGAAGCAGTAATCACCACCTTTCTCACACAGCCCAATATTGAAACGAGGGAAGAGCAAATGTTTGCTTTTCTGAGAAGGGAAATATTCCAACAGATGAGAAGTAGAACCACCAAATATTGACAGAGTGTGAGGATTCGCCATCAACGCGGCATAAGGTCTCTGTCCCTGTTGGGACTTGAACTAAGCACCTTCACCTCCTCCTAGGCGTGCTTGGTCTATCAGCTGAACTGTTGGTAATAATCCTGTCTAAAGCCTGCGAACAGAGATATCATGCTCACAAGAGAAGATCACAAGAAGAAAGATGGCTTAAAAATTTCTGGGACTCATCTGTTTCGACAAAGCTGCAAGTAGGGAATGGTTGTGGGTCAGCTCCAACAAGTCAACAGGAGCTTTTCCACATTTTGATGGGCTTTGAAGCAGACCCTTGAGCACAGCAGCTCAGTTGTTAATACGCAAACCTTTAAATAAATTCAAAGAACACCTTCATCTCTCCTCTATATGGCTGAAGTCATATCCAAAATTCAGCTGCTTATGTTTTATCTGTGAGCAGCATCACTGAAAGCGAGATAGATCAGAAACACAGATTTTTTTCAATCTAAAAATTAATCTATCAACTCCCCCCCCCTCCCCCAAGCCTTTTCGTAAGCATACTTCTCACTTCACTGGAAATCACCATACCTGAAGAGACACTTTGGCCCATTTATGTAAGTTACAATCTTTCCACAGACTTTTTTAGCACTGTAATTTACCTTTAATAATTAATAGCAAAGAAATTCAAAACAAAAATCACAGCATTTACTTATGCGATTGCTAATCAACTTTCCAGCTTCATTAGAGTTAAAAGAACTCTCTTCAAGACCTCCCCAGAAACCTCTGTCCCCTCTTCTGCATTGGACTACATGCACAAATGTACGTATACACACACACACTCTTGAACCTTTGTAGTTGAAAAATAAAGATACAGAAAACCCTGAAGTGTTAAGAGTCAAAATACCGTTTGAATTACAAGCAGCTATATATTTTTTTAAACCCTAAAAATAGCAGGGGGGCACGGGGAATCAACCCCAAACCCAAAACCTTGTTCAAATAGTTTCTTATTTTGAGGAGATAAAAGAATATATTTGTGGAAGGCCACACGGCTTTGTGGGAGCAGGGGGGTTATTCCCAGCTTTGTTTTCTCAGCAGGGATCTCTAGCTTGTGTGGAGAGTTTTTGTGCAGATTAATATCCTTCAATTCAAAGGGAAACCCCAAGAGCATCATTTGACTCAACCTCTGATTTGGGATAAAATTTACAACTTGGTATTTTTCACCACAATAGAAAATATACACAGCAGGGATGGGATGCATATGGAGCAGAGAAACACGACAAAACTTACTTTTAGAGTTCATCAGATTCCCAAAGCCAGCAGAGGCTTCGCAAAAGCACTTCTCTTACTATCAAATTCAGAAATATTTCTGCATATGCAAACAGACACTCATTAGTAATTCTGACAAGCAACAGCCTGTGCACATCTACAGCTAAGCACAGACATTTTAAGAGATTTGGAGGAAGGTGCTGGGGGGGGGAGGAAAAAAAGAGTAGTCAGCTGTATATGGAAGGCTTTATCTGTATGACAAAACAGCACTAAGAGAAAGCAATTTAGAAGCTGGCATTAACTTCCTTACTTTAATACTTCCAAGTTAAAAATCAATAGATTTTAATTGTTCAGTGCAAAGTAATGTTTTGCTCTGAATTGAAGCAAAAATAGTTTCCACATTCTCTGCTGAAGAAAGCTCCTCAACAATTATTTATCGAGTATCGATCAAGATTTTTCTCATCAGTAAAACAAACTCAATTTCAACCTCCTATAATATAAAACTTGAAAGTTTCCAACAGAAAAATTAAGCAATGCTCCAAGAATACGGTGAAAACTGTCACAGTTTTTTCCTGTCTTCCCACCACCTCCAAAAAGTTAACAGTTTATCAACCTTATTGTCACCATAACCACATGTCTAAGGGCGTATGGTTCTGTCCAAGAGCCCCAGTCAGCTGTTAAGATTCTTCAAAGCAGACAAGAAACAAAGAAGGAAGTGCTTATTTAACAGCCAATTTTGAAATACATTTAGTTAAAAATTCAGTGGTGGGAAATTATAATAGGGACATTAAACAAGGCAACGCACCTCTAGATTCCTCATTTAAAAGACAGGAAAAAGCGTCTGAGGAGGTTTTGCAACTAGAACCCTGAAACACCAACTTATGAGAAGACAAATTACAGGCTTTTGTAATTACCTGGTATCACAGCTCCTTTTCGGTGTTTAGTTTCCAAGAATACTATTATAATGAGATTTCAGCATCTCAGTGGGCAGATATATTGATTGAGGTTGCAGTTAACACAGCTGCACGGCTAGTGTCCCAGCAAGAGACAGTACCCCTCTGATGGGGCAGGTAAGAGCATCTCTGCCAGCAGATTTGCTATCCTGACAAGGATCCATCTGAACTAGGATGGAGATTACAGCCTCAGGTAGGGAAAGACCAGAGGACAGGGGAAAGTGAGCCCAGCGGAGGGCCATTGGGATGGCCAGGACTGGAGCACTTGCCCTAGGAGTAGGGGCCAAGGGAACTGGGCTTGCTCCAAATAACTCAGAATGCCCAGAATCAGAGAAGGGGCAGGAATAGAAGTTACCAGTTCTTAGCTAGCCTAAAACATCCCCCACGTTGTGTTTTCCTCCCATTTGTACCCTACTCCTGACATTTTTACAATCCTGCAATTTTCCTTCTGCCTCCTTCCTCTTACTAACTATCACATCTAAGGACTCCTTGAAGTGGCTTTACAAAGTAATTCAGTCTCAGGCCATTTATCAGCGTGACTGACATCCACCTCCCACCCAAACAGTGCTCAAAACAGAAGGTACAAAACCAGGGCAGCTTTCAACAGGCATTCAGAAGAGAGACTTACTCAGCACTACCTTTGTTTCCCCCTCCTATCTGCCACCAAGGAAAGGAATTTTCTTTCAAGTCTGGAAAAAAAAAAAATGCTTCTTGCAGCATAAGTCTTTGCAGGGAAAACTCTTAAATCATCTGTGGAACAGCAAGTCACCGAGCACATTGACAGCAGCCCAGGTCCTCCCACAGTTTCTCAGGGATTAAGAAATCCTCACCTTCCTCCAACTGGTAACAGGCCCTTTAGGAAGGCATGCAGAGCAGAGTAGGGCCTGGGATGCTCTGCTGAAGAGGCACATCACCCCTTTTTTACATCCACTTGCATATTGCCTGAGCTCAGCACAGCCCATTTCTCTCACGACTGACTTTGTTCACTCCCTCCTCCTCCTGAGCTTCTTAAGTTCCCTTGCATTTTACAACTTGCACTTCTTTCCTATTGTTCTTCCCTTTTATCACCCCTAAACAAGCCTAACGGCCAATATATCTGTTAATTTAATGCAAGGATAACATTACACAGGCATTTGTCAGTTTTCTTATATAGAAGGAAACTCACCTGGTCAATGACCCAAACTGAAGACAGTTTGCCCCATCCACAAGTCAGATTCGAAGTGCTGCAGCTACGTTAAAAGACTGCTGAGCTCAGCGTTTTGCAACATTTTGCCAGTTCCCTTGTGCTCAAGGCCATACTGAGCAGCCTGCCAAGCCGCCTTACCGTCAGCTCAAAGTACAAGCCGGCTCAGTTGTGTGAGTCTGCAAAAGATCAGTACTATAAAAGCAAACTAAGTTTAATGCAGGTGGTCTGCTATCCATGCCTATAGCCCTACGTTAATAGGTTACCCACTTCCCAAGATAGGCGTGATGGGCTAGTAGGAAGGAGCAAGATGTGTACACACTTATAGATCCTTATGCTAGCTGGGATCACATCTTATACTAAACCAAGGGATTTGTTCCCTTCTCTGCCCAGACTGGTATGAAGTCACCAGGGTTGGGGCTAATGAGGTGGAGTTTTTCAGTTTCAAGTAGAGGATAGGACATTATGACTGGGGAGCATCCATCATCTGAGAATTCTCATGTCTTTTAAAGACGCTATCGAGGCCAATGCTGGTCTGGTGGTGGCTATTACCTTGTAAGCACTGAGACACTAACCAAAGCCTCTCGATAGCCAGAGAGGAACCTGTACAGCTGATCCAGACAAGAATAGTCATAAACCAGGAGTTCATTCACACTCAGGGGAGAAGAGTCTATTCATCTTGTGTTACACGTACAAGTCTACATTAATACCTACACCTTTCCTCACTGAAGCAGTAAGAGCTTGGGGCAGAGGCCTGGCCTGCCCTGCAGAGCTTTCTCTTACTCTGTTTAATGCATGTATTTAAAATACCATTAAACGTGTTTCCAAGACTACTCGCAGCGCTTGCAGTTTACAGACTACTGCAAGCAGGTAGTCAAAATCATATTTTGCAAATCATTAAATTTAATAAGATTGGTCTGAGCAGGCAGAGCAGCAGTACTATCAATCCTGTAATGGGAACTAGAAGTACCAATGGAGCCATGCATGAACATGCAAGACTTAACAACCATAGGCCAGATTAAGCTGGGATGGATTTGGGCAGACAGCCTGTATCTACAATACAGAGCAGGAATCTACTTCCACAGAGATTTTTCTCAAGTTGAAATCCATCAATGAAAAAAGATTTCTTCCCTACAAAGACTGCTATGCTATTTTAAGATGTGAACAAATGCAAAAATAAGTTTAAAATACAGTGCTGGCAGAAAAAGGATTTTGAAGGTATCAAATATGCAACACTACACTTTGCGGCACCACTCCCAATAAAAGGGTTTAGTAAGTTAAACCACAAATAGCCCCAACTCATTAAACATACCATAACAGAGCATAAATTGACTTTGTTTTTTCAATTTACAGAATTCAAACACACTCTAAGTTTAGATCTACAAAGTCAAGCCACCTGGACAGCAAGGATAACTCCAGACTTTAAGGAGGTCCAAGTACTAGAAGCCTCTTCATGTCTCCAAAAGAGCCAAATAAATTGTTCAAGAGATCTTAAAAAAGGTTCAGCTTCTAGCAGAAAACATTCTAAACAAGTCAGGATTTCACCAACAAATCTCTCTCCCCTCTTGTATATTGCCTCAAAAAAGAATTAGTATGTTTTCCCTTAAATGAAAATATAACAGCTACTGACACACTGATTATTACCTTTCTGTACCTAGTGGACAGCAGTGAGACAGTAAGTCAGGATGAGCTAGCATAATATACCAATTTATTCAGCAAAGCCAAATATTTGATGAAGCACACACTGAAATTTAATCAAACAAGAACCACCTGAGAAATCCTGCCCTATACATCTGTTATCTCCAAATAAAATCCTAAAATATATATTTATGTGTAAAAATAGACAGACAAAACATGTAAATCCAAGCAGGTATTGCATTAGGGTTGCACTGATCTGTGCAGAGAGAGTTAAAACATGCATGTACATGCACATGCACAGACACAAGTACTATACAACGGACACGGATGTACTGGTGCAAACCCAGCAAAGGGCCATGAAGATGACTAAGGGTTTGGAGCATCCAACATACAAGGAAAGGCTGGTAAAGCTGGGACAGCTCAGCCTCAGGAAGGCTCACTGGGGATCTTACCAGTGCCTATAAATACCTAATGGGAAGGAGTAAAGTAGATTAAGCCAGACTCCTCTCAGTGGCATCCAGTGAAAGGACAGGAGGCAAAGGGCATGAATTGAAATACAAGAAATTCCATTTAAAGATGAAAATGAAAGCTTTTCTACTGTGAAGGTAGTCAAACGCCAGAACAGATTGCCCAGAGAGGCTGTGGGTCTCCATCCTTAGAGATATTCAAAACCCATCTGGACTCAGTCCTGAGCAACCTGTTGGAGGTGGTGATCCTGCATTGAGCAGGGGGCTGGACTAGATCATCTCCAGAGGTCCTGTCTCACCTCAGCTCTTCTGTGATACAGTTCCAATATCAATACCATTCAGTGTAACACTTGCATAGCTGTCTATGTATACTTGAGCAACTACAGATCAAGAAGGTGGAAAATAGCATTTTAGGCCATTTCAAACTGGAGGTATCTTCACTGTTCACATAAAACACACATGATAAAGAGGAGCTACTTCTTGCTGATTTGGAAGGAGCAGGGATTGGGGCAAGAGGTTCAGGAGTCAGATTAAATGCTTTGTTTACTCAGGAGAAAAAAAAAACAACAGCATATCTGAATAGCATTGTGCTTCACCACTCACAAGCTTGTCATTGTATGACAAAAATCCAAAAGAATGACCTGGGTCCATTACAAGTGGCCCCAATGCCCAGAAGAAATGCATTAAACTTTTTCTCTACTACAATATAGACATAAATCAGTCACAAATAAAAAAGATAGTCTCACCTCAAAATCAATTCTTAACAACCTCTCAAATGAAAAAACGAACCTCTTTCACTTCCCAGCATTTGTATATTTACTATCACACCATCTTTCTTAAAAAGAATACTTGTCAGCCATGTGAAAAATCAATGTTTGCCCTGCCCTGATGCATCCGTCACCTGCCACAGAGCACCCTCCAAAAAGGCAAGTTCCAGAATCCACTTATGATAAGGACATCCCCAGGCATCTACCTTGCAAAAGCAACGTGACCATGCTCCACTGCTCATTCAGGCGCTAGTCCGACAGGCAAGGCTCCCTGAGGCTATTTATAACACAAGTCTGACTAGCTACAAGGAGAAGAGGAGCATGAGCGTACACATGGACACCCCCTTGGGTCAGGGGCTCGCTCGCAGGAGTTTGCTTTTGCCCGAGGAAGCACAAAACTCATTCTGGGGGAGGAAGACATCCACATCCTCCAGTAAAGCTCTTCAATTTTTTTTGTTGAAAAGGTCGCACACAGTCCCTAACCCAAAGGAGCTCTGCAAAGATAATTACAACTGCCTTCTCCCAACAACCCCAAGTTAAACCATTATTTATCTTACCTATCTTAGTTAATAGGACCCCAGGAAACTGTCCTCAGGGACAAGGAAGCAGAACAGAACTGGCAGATCTTTAAGGATGCTTTCGACAGAGCACAACAGCTCTTGATCCCCAGGTGTAAGAAATCAGGACAGGAAGGCAAGAGACCAGCATGGATGAGTTGAGACCTGCTGATCAAGCTAAAGGGCAACAAGGAAATGCACAGGCAGTGGAAGCCGGGACAGGTATCCTGGGAAGAGTATAGGGACGCTGCCCGGTTGTGTTGGGATGGGGTCAGGAAGGCCAAGGCGCAGCTGGAGCTGAACTTGGCAAGGGATGCAAAGAATAATAAGAAGGGCTTCTACAGGTATGTCAGCCAGAAAAGGAAGGTCAAAGAAAGCGTACCCCGCGTGATGACCAAGACTGGCAAACTAGTAGCAACAGACAAGGAGAAGGCTGAGGTACTCAACAACTTCTCTGCCTCGGTCTTCACTGGCAACCTCTCTTCCCACACCCATGTGGATGGACCACAACATGGGGACTGGGGGAGCAAAGTCCCTCCCACTGTAAAAGAAGATCGGGTTCGTGACCACACCTGAGGAATGTGCACATACATAAGTCTGTGGGACCTGATGAGATGCATCTCAGAGTCCTGAGGGAATTGGCTCATGTAGTTGCCAAGCCACTCTCCATGATATTTGAAAAGTCATGGCAGTCAGGTGAAGTCCCTGGTGACTGGAAAAAGGGAAACATTGCATCCATTTTTAAAAAGGGTAGAAAGGAGGACCCTGGGACCTACTGACCTGTCAGCCTCACCTCTGTGCCTGGGAAGATCATGAAACAGATCCTCCTAGAAGCTATGCTAAGGCACATGAAGAACAGGGAGGTCATTTGAGACAGCCAGCATGGCTTCACCAAGGGCAAGTCCTGCCTGCCAACCTAATGGCCTTCTATGATAGAGTGACTACATCAGTGGACAAGGGAAGAGCTATGGATGTCATCTATCTGGACTTATGTAAGGCCTTTGACACAGTCCCCCACAACATCCTTCTCTCTAAATTGGAGAAATACGGATTTGATGGGTGGACTGTTTGGTGGATGAGGAATTGGTTGGATGGCCTCATCCAGAGGGTAGTGGTCAACAGCTCAATGTCCAGATGGAGATCAGTGACAAGTGATGTCCCTCAGGGGTCCATCCAGTACTGTTTAATATCTTCATCAATCACATAGACTGTGGGATCAAGTGCACCCTCAGCAAGTTTGCAGACAACACCAAGCTGAGTGGTGCAGTTGACATGCCTGAGGGATGGGGTGCCATCCAGAGGGACCTGGACAAGCTCAAGAAGTGGGCCCACATGAACCTCATGGGGCTGAACAAGGCCACGTGCAAGGTCCTGCACCTGGGTCGGGGCAACCCCCAGTATCAATACAGGCTAGGGGATGAAGGGATTGAGAGGAGCCCTGAGGAGAAGGACTTGGGGGTACTGGTGGATGAAAAGTTGGACATGAGCCAGCGATGTGCGCTTGCAGCCCAGAAAGCCAACCGTGTCCTGGGCTGCATCAAAAGAAGCGTGGCCGGCAGATTGAGAGAGGTGATTCTGCCCCTCTGCTCTGCTCTGGTGGGACCCCACCTGCAGTGCTGCGTCCAGCTCTGGAGCCCCCAGCACAGGAAAGTCATGGACCTGTTGGAGCAGGTCCAGAGGAAGCCACAAAAGTGATCAGAGGGACAGAACACCTCTCCTATCAAGAAAGGCTGAGAGAGTTGGGGTTGTTCAGCCTGGAGAAGAGAAGGCTCCGGGGAGACCTTCTTGCAGCCTTTCAGTACTTAAAGGGGGCTTGTAAGAAAGATAGGGACAGACTTTTTAGTAGGGCCTGTTGCGATAGGACAAGGAGTAATGGTTTTAAACTAAAAGAGGGTAGATTTAGACTACATATAAGGAAGAAATTTTTTATGCTGAGGGTGGTGAAACACTGGCCCAGGTTGCCCAGAGAGGTGGTAGACGCCCCATCCCTGGAAACATTCAAGGTGAGGTTGGACGGGGCTCTGAGCAACCTGATCTAGTTGAAGATGTCCCTGCTCACTGCAGGGGGGTTGGACTAGATGACCTGTAAAGGTCCCTTCCAGCCCAAGCTATTCTATGATTCTATCTTGTACACAGGGCTCTACAATGAAAGCACAGTTTCATTTCTAACCGAGACCGCTACGCTTTGGCTACAAAAGGCAACAAGGGCAGAAGAGTTTGAAATACAAAACTGCCACACTCTAAAACAGATGTCTGGAAGACACAAGCCTCAGTATTTCAGGGACCACCAGTTCTCATTTAAACTGGTTAGTAGAGGACTGGTATCTCTTCCTACAAGGAAGAATGGTGCACCACTTATTTTTTTTACCTTCCAAAAGTTTCTTATGAATATTAAGTAGCTCTACTGATTTCATTCAATGCATGTTCATGGATGACAGTCAAGATCTTATCAAACCTTCTAGAGAAGGTATCATTTGATAACATTGGGAGCGAGGGGGGAGCTAGCCTGTGAACACACTGCACTGATATTGCCTTTCATCTGGAGATCTCAAAGTATTTCACAAGTGCTAATTGAGCTTCCCCAGAGTCCTATGAGATAGAAAAGAAACATATGTGCCATTTACAATAGGTAATTGAGACATGGAAAAATTAACTTGCCCAGGGTTATAAAACAAGATGGGGACAGAGCTTGGAACAGAAAACCTGAGCCTCCAAATCCCAAATCCCCGATCTAAGCATTAGAAAATATTCATCTATTCCCTACATGAGTGTCTCACAATGCAGAAATTCCTGCGAGTATAAAAAGTATTATGAAGAGAGCGTCCTTCTCACACAATTTGCATTATTTCAGTACAACATTCAGTAGGCTGCTTTGTCATCAAGGAAAGCTAAAGTTAGCTAAAAAGGGCAAGGTTTTGGTTTCACCTGGGAGATTACAAGGTGCAAGCATGGTGAGTCAGAGCTCTTCAATTCTCCTGGAAAACCAGGAGCAGAGAGAATGCAGAGGGCAGCAATATACTTACTTCTAAAAGATTAATTAACAGTGAAGTATCATAAAGGACTGGGGGAGGGGAAGACCTTGATTCATGTTCATCTTAGAATACGTTTTCTTTAAATAATTTCCCTTGTGTAATTATACATATATTCCAGATAACGTTCTTGCACTTGATTCACCTTGTTATAAAATGGCAATGTAAACATTTTCCTCCTCCTTAACATCTTTGGAATCAAAGTTATTATCTGAAGAGAGGTATCTTAGGGAACAATATTCAGTACAACAAATAATCCTTCGTCTGTATTTTCTTTCTTTTTAAAACATTAAAGTGGAAGGAAGGGAGCAGAAAGAGTCAAGGTCAAGTCCTACATAAATATCAGCTCGGATATGCGATTCCCACTCCCATAACCTTGTACCATTTCATTACTGTGTTCTATGGACATGTACTATCAATAAACTGCCGTTTAAGTTTCCAGGCTTCTGTTTTGTCCCAAATTCTCTTAAAAGAAAAGTTGTAAGTGCCATCTATTTCTGAACAATTAACTAAGTCACCATTGACACAGATACCCTGAAAAACGACAGCCTTTCCTTCCTGCGTGAATTAGATGCCAGCGGAAACTATATCCACAGCAGTAAAAAAGCAAATTTATTCATCCCACCACGCTTCTCCCAGTCTTTTGGTGACCTGTCACAAACTTCTTCCACAACATCAAGATCCTTGGTGTGCCTTCTCAGCAGAAGATGCTTTAAGACGCGGCCCAGCTGGCAGGCCTGTGATGCACTCGTGGCTGGTTGGGATGAGCTTAAGTACCAGCCTTAGGAAAACAAAACCCATGAGCTGATGGCAGCCCAATGACACTAGAAGATCCCCTTCAATTAGGGCTTCCCTCCCTGTACCAACAGCATGGCATAAAGCCACCACAGTGCTGTCTTCCATCTATCAAACACACGTGACATTTAAGACAGAAGACTCCAAGAAAAATCCTCTTAGAAAAAGCTCTGCTAAAACATTTTTAATCACTGAATTTTTCTTACCAGACAGTTGTTGCAGTGAAGAGGAGAATTTAGAAAGGATTCCTAAATAAATCCATTCACCTTTACAGCCTCAGAACAGGAACGGATCTGCATATTTATTAGGCACATGTTGCGAGCACACAGGCACACACACCTGCTGTTGTGCCACAATAAATTCCTAGAACATCACCTAACAACACTGACGAGCATTACAGGAAACACACTGGACACAGGAGGAATGAATAGCCGCTATATATAGCTTGCAGAAGGAAAGAGCAGAGTAAGGAAAATGAGTTGGAAGCCTGAGCGTATAAAGAAAACAGAGAAAGTTTTGAAGAAACTCATTATTTGTTCCCCTTAACACTTCAGTAACGTAAATACTGAGAACAACAACAAAAAGAATAGAATTGAAGTTAATTTTCAGAAGACACTAATTCCCCTCAAGTTGACTGATAAATAACACAGTCTATTTTCTCACCTCCTTTTTTCTTTAATGGGATTCAAATAATCAATTATTCAATTTAATTGCAACAGCACTGGTTTCCCCACCTGGATTTCTACAATTTCAGTTAAAGTGAACAAAGCACAGGGTGACCTTAATTGCATATGTGATGCTGATTTTGATTCAAACAAGGAGTATAAAATGAGTGCACCATGAAGCATTACATAGTAAACACATTTATAAAACAAACAACGATAAAACCTCAAATCCCCATTTATTATAGTCCAACTGCCTGCTTGCAGGTCAAGTTTAAGCCACAATACAATTCCTCACAACCCTCCATGATCACCTTACAGAGGAGTTGTTTGCACAGCTCACTCTGCCCAAGTCTCCAAACTTTTGCTCGTATGCCTACTTTATTGATTCTGGGGTGATTTTGTACAAAAAAAGAAGAGGCAGGGTATTGCACAGTTACGCAGACCAACCAGCTCATGATTGCAAAGCAGCAGACAAAAGCCCCCGCCAACACACTCAAGCCCCCAAATTACTGTCCGGCTCTTACTGGTGATGAGCTTCCCTATGTCAAAGTGAGATTAAAAAAAAAAAAAAAAGAGAAGAGGCAATATTGTTAACAAAAATAATACCCTTCAGAAAGCTTATTTAATTGCTCTAGCAGAAGGTTGTCCACAAAACCTTGTATCAATCCTCTTCTGGTTTGACTTAAAAAAAAAATTTGCCTCTTCTGCCACAGGACCTTTTGTTGTTCTATGCAAAAGATGGATAATACTTCCTGAATGAGCAGCTATTCAATATTTTGTTTTATTCTTATTGTTAGCTCCGTGGCCCCATGCATTATTTACTACACACTATGCAAACTGATCTCCACAGCAAGGATTATTACTTTCCTCTCAGATTTCTCTACAGCTATAGAATTTCTGTTCCTTCACAAACATTCACAGCTGCACTCACACACACACACCCCCAACTCACTGCACTGGCTTCAACCCTTCTGATTTTAGGGACTTGGAGATTAAGGGAAGATACCCGTGTTAACTCCACGTTCCCCATTTGAAGCACTGAGGGATTTTCAGGATCCTCTGGAATCTATCAATCCCACACACTGGCAACACAGCGGCACTGATTTCAGCTGCAGCCATGACTTCTAAAGCCCTTTTGGGTGTTACATCCAGGGCCTCAACTCCAGGCCCGCTGGGGTAACAGCTAGTGCTCACCTGCCAAGCCTTGGCTTGAACAACTTACCCAGAATCATTCGGGAACTTTGATGGAGAAATAAGACATCACATGCTTAACACTCCTCCTCTCTCCAACTTGTACGTTATCCAGTTTTTTAGCACCTACAAATCACACATGGCACTTGTGATTAGTGGTTGGTTGTGTTGGCGGTTTTTTGTTGGGGTTTTTTTTTGGGGGGGTGGGCAAAGGTTGTTTTGTTTGGGGTTTTTGTTGTTGTGGGGTTTTTTGTTTGTTTGTTTTTTAAATACTTCATTCCCTGTTTGCCCCCAGGTTAGCTCAAGTTGGAACACAGATTTGGGGAGGGGAGTGGGAGGAATCTGGAGGCGGTCGTGACGCAGTCATGCGATCCTGAATTCACCATAACGCTGCTGCTATTTAATAGATATGCAACAGGTATTTAATCAGATTCATTAAAAACAGTTGAGAAGCATTAGTATGTGTTCATATCACTTACACTTATATGCTAAATACAGCATCCTCTTTCTTTCTCTCACTATCCTCCTCTTTTCCCTCTTCAACAGCATTACAAGAAAGTTAGAGACATAGAGGAAAAAAAGCCTGCTGTGGATTTTTCAATTTGTTTTCTCATAGAGTGTGGTCCTTTTTTCCCCCTCTATAGAAGATAGTCAATTATTCTGTCCTGTCTAAATTAAAATTACTTGGGCAACAAAGTTTCCACCATTTCCTTTGGGACACAATTCCACAACCTCATGGATCTGCAATAAGATTTTCCTAATGCTCAAAGTAAATTATTCTCTCATTTTAATCTCATTCTATTACTCTTGGTGCACGTTAAATAATTGTCCCTTCTTCCCCTTCCTTTCCTCTGAGGCGCTCTCCCTTTCACAGCTCCATTCTCAGTTACAGGTCCAGAAGCTAAATATATTTAGATATTGTAAATCTTTGCTCAAAAGTGGAGAAACCGCTGTCACTGGTAGGTACTCTCAATACTTCAATTTGTCACTGTCAGGAATAAGATGATGTTCAGGGCTGAGGGGAATATTCCAGACAAAATATCCCAGACACACACTTCTTTTAAAACTGCATACACAGCAGGTAGCATATTCTGCTTTTAATGTACCTGCTTCTTTTCAAATTTATTCAGTTCCATGCAAATAGACTGTCAATTGTCAGTTGTCTCAAAATCTCAGCATTAATCACTCCCAGATTTCTCTCATCCGCTCAAAATAACTTTGTATACGTTTACTCTGGATCTATATTGCAATATTTCCCAAGACTGGGGCTAAATTTCTGCCTATGATTCTTAACTCTGACATTATTTCTCCACTTTGCCGTTCTTTCAAGTTTACTTTCACCAAGAAAAACTTACAACAGAACTACTTCTAAGTTTCTCCTGAACTTTAATGGAAATTGTATGTGAAGTCTGATCCTGACGAGTAATCTTTCTGCCATCCCCTATACTATGGGGAAGCATGTTATGGATAAATTGTTATATACTATATAATCCAAAGACTCATTCTGTACTCTCTTCAGAAATTTGGACATGAATTACACTTGGCAAGCAGGATACACTCCAAACTTGTATCACGTATTGATAACGCTTCTGTGCTTCCTGCATGCTCCAGGTCCCAAACATCTGCAAGTCACCCTGAAGTCAGTAAGCACTGCAAATATGCTAAGTGACACAAAGAAATTTAGTACTTCTTTCAATGAAACTCCTTTTCTCATTTATTTAGTGTTCTGTTAGCAATAGAAGCTCATCAGCACAGAGCTTTTCGGGAGGGTGGGGGGAAATAACAGTTTTCTGCTTTCTTGCCATGAGAGCTCTTCACATCAACACAGGCATAGGAACCACTGGAAGGAAGAGAAAGCCTCTTAAAAAAAAAAAAAAGAATCAGGGGAGGGATTTAATATAGACAACTGCCGAGCAACCTTCAAACACCACCAAGACTTCATTCCAAAACATTACTTCTCAGCCATTTTAAGAAATAATTTTGTATTACTGCTAGAAAAGCAAAGTGCAAGAGTAAAACAGATGTCCAATACAGCTATACTCAGTATGCTGATTCTTTACACTAAACATGCACAGAAATGTAAATAAGCACATTATAGAACATTAAAAACTTTGGCACATGGAAAAGCTTTATTATAAAAGATGCAAAGTTGAGAGTTTACTTTAAGAGGGATATTTTTGCTTGGTAGGTTCATTTAAGGACAATTAATTATACTTTCTTATTTTTGCAGGCACTGGCCTTGGCAGTCTCCAGGGTTATCCCTGTGCCAACAGAGACAGCATGTTTGTTTCCAAGCTTTCCACTTCTCTGATTATTGCTACCATGTGCTGATATCTGTTAGTACATACACCATCTCCCATTTTTTAATCATAAAAATGTATTTACTGTTTTGTCTAGGAGACCCTATTGTTAGCAAAAATAATTTATTCAGGAAGCTGGAGCTGTGTTTTGACCACCATTTTCACAGTAGAAATCCCTTTTAAAGGTACACATAAGACTCCCTAACAAGATTTATTGAAAGTTCTCTGGTTGCCTGGAGAAGTTGTGGGTGCCCCATCCGTGGAAGTGTTCAAGGCCAGGTTGGATGCGGCTTTGAGCAACCTGCTCTAGTGGAAGGTGTCCCTGCCCATGGCAAGGGGGTTGGAACTAGATGATCTTTAAGGTCCCTTCCAGCCTAAACCATTCTATGATTCTATTATTATTTTTATAGAATTTTTTTTTTTTCCAATGCATACTGGAATGTTTGAATCTCAAGAACTGCAGGGGAACCACTCAATTTACAACAGCTGTTTTCTTAAAAATCAATTTTCAGATTACATTTGTGGATACTTTTCAACCAGTCCTATGTTTAATGAAACCTCCCCCCCCCCATTAAATACCAGGTCCAGTTGAACTAGGCAGCATCCAAACAGTCAGCAGCATCCCCAGCAATAACTATCTGCATGTGTTCATATGCAGGAGTACCACAAAATAACTGTCTGGGTTGCTGGCAAGCAAACCAGCCATCACTGCCTCTTTACCTGCGTTTTCCAGGCAGGACACAAGCAGAGCGCTGCAGGGTGCCTCCGAGAGATCCATTTGCCCTAAAGGGAATGAGTCAGTGCTGGCAATGAACAGCCAGACCACAGGAGCACGGAGAGCTAGAAGCCACCAATCTGAAAGTCATATTCATCAGAAGGTTACGTCCTGTTTAGTCAGAGCCAATAATGCAACAAAAAGATCTGCCCCAAACCAACATTGAGCTTCAAAAAACAATTTTAAAGAGAAGGAACAAAGATGAGCAATTGGCTTTAGCTTGCTGATGGACATAATGACTTCTGGGCATTTAATTTTGTTTGGCTGCTGCGCAAAACTGTGCATCACATCTGGGCTGCCTGGCACAGGCTCCGAACAGAGCCCAGCGATGCGCTAAGGTACCCAGGCATAGCTGCTATCCCGATGAGCTACTCTGGTACAGACAGGGATGGATAGCAATGTATTTCAGAAGGCAAATATATCAAAGTCTTTTCCTCTTGCATGCTTATTCTTTTGCAGTGTACTGAAATAAACAGCATGCAACTGTAGTGTGAACACAGGAACAGATCTCTGAAATATCAGCTGAGCTAGAGTAACAACAGGGAAAATGGCTTCTATCACATTTTAGACTCAAAATATTAGCGACTGACAAATTTAACGTATAAGTCTCATACATTTTTCTAAGCAAGCCTAGAATAGTCAATTCAAAATATTCATATCACTTTGGTTTGTGAAGACATATGCTCAACCAGTTTGGGAAAACATCATGGTAAAATTAAGGAGGGACAATGAAAACCAGGCACTGCAGCCCATGTTTCGGCTTAAGGACCAAAATTTGCAGCAATGAGCTATCTAACAATAACTCTGGCTGACAGTTAACTTACAGGAAGGGAGACAGAGATGATGGCAGCGACAGCCATCCTCCCAGTCTGCCGAGCATCAGGGATAGCAGCCAATTTCTGAGTTTTATTTTATGTCTGCTTCCTCACTGTTTCTATCCTGTCAGGCTCCTCTTACCTTTCATGTTTCTTTTCATACTTGCTCCCTTTCTCTTCCTACTGCTATAGTCTCATCATATTCGCCTTCTCATCACCTTCTCCATAACTAACCCCCCACCCAAACACACCAGCATCTTGTCAGCTGCCACCCTTGCTGCTTGGCTGCGACTCTGCTCCCGTTTCTTCTTGTTGTTTCTCTCTTATACAACTGCAAGATGAAAACGTTCTTCAGGGTACAAAAACGAGTCATTTGTGCCTCTCAAGCGTTTAACACAGTTGGCTTTTCAGATGTTTCAAAGTTACTATACAATAAAGCAATCACATTAGGTTTAATAAACAATAAAGAGGAAAAAAGGGACTATCTGTTAAAGATGCTCACTAGGAGAGATGACTTGATACCGTTACAAACTCACAATTGCCTATCAAGTCCAGAATGAGAAGGAAGGCAACAAGCTCTTCTGCTCAGCCAGCTTACAAACACGCCTAAGCTAACAGCTAAAGAAAGCAGGTCCCCCTGCCAGAACAGAAATGCAGGTACATACACCTCTTGCAAACGGTGGACTTGCATAGAATACACTAGAAATAGCTGGTGAACATTTATATTAGTGCTTTTCAGCTCTTAGAAACAAAGAGAGAGAACATAGTAAAAATTCTTGACACCAACCCAATGCAGTCAAGTGTGGAGTTATATATACACAGCCTCTTGGCTTAAGGGGTTTTTTTTGGTTTGGTTGGTTGGCTTTGGGTTTTGGGGGTTTTTTTTTTTGGTTTGGGGAGGTGTTTTGGTTTTGGGTTTTTAAGGTGGTTTTTTTTTTTTTTTTTTTTTTTTTTTAAATACCTCTTTCAGCCACACACCTTTGAAAAAATATCAAAACATGAAATATTTCCCTGAGAAACAACTGATTGTGGTGGAAATACATTACACTTTAATAGAAACAGTTGTTGATGAAACTAGAGCACTGAATTCACACCTAGAAATGCAGAATAAGATTTAGGCTGCCAGCACATAAATAGGTGCACATTGGCAGAAAATCCCTATTCTGGAGAAATGAACCATCAAGCGCAGCAGCTTCCCACCTTGCTGACAGAAGTGCTGTTCTGCTTATCCAGCAAATACTGCTGCAATTCCAATAAGTGTATTTCTAAAGGAAGAAAGACCCATCCATAGCAGTTAGATTGCTTTAATTCCCTTCTTCCTCCCCCACTTCGTCTTCTCGCCCTACTTCTACTAGGTGGTCACAACCACACATGCTTTCTGCTAAGCAACAATTTTACCAGTCGTCTTAAATAAACAAAACCACATGGCACCAATACCATTCTCAACTCCATGCTTTTTCCTTAAAAAAAAAAAAAAAAAAAAAAAAACCTGAAAGCCCCCTACACACAATTGCTCTATTTGCCTATTTAGATTTTTTTTCCTATTTGCAAAGCTTCTCCCTCCATTATTGAGGAGCTGACCTTTGAGTCAATACTGAGGGAATGAAGATTCACACGCACACAGATTAAGGTCATTCCAGTAACAGTGCCAAATTCAGCAGGACTGGAGTCAAAAGCACAACATTTCAAGAATATCATCCCCAGTACAGTGCAAAGCCCTACTTCTCCTCAAGCAGGTAATGATGTTTTCTTCAAATTAAAACAGAGAGAGAAGGATTCATCCCCAATATAAAAATGGATAAACCCTGGATTAAGTTGCAATACTCTTGATATTGTTGTGCTTTACAGCATTGCAGAGGACAAGCAGTGAAACAGCCCTCCTTTGCTCAACATACAGCTGAATTAGCAGCCAAGAGCTGCTTCCCAGTCATTTAACATAGTCACTACCCAGGAATGAAGCTGAGATTATGACAAGGATGTAGGTGAAAAAAGCACAGTCAACTGTTTCCTCTGTTACGTCGGATCTGAAGACATTTCAGCTAACAAAACGTGAGATATGGGATACTTTGAGCATTTCCAGTACAAAGGAAACGGCAGAGCTGAATAAAGAGGTTTGTGTAACCATAGGTTGCTCAGGCTGCAGCACCGATCTGTGCCCACACAACATCATCAGCTGTCAAACCCCACAGCCTTTCTGAGAGATGAACTCAAAAATATCAAGGAACAAGAGCCAGGCCCCATCCTCCCAAAATTCACAAGCAGCTCAATCATTCTTTAACTACATGAGCTGCACCGCTTCAAACCGTGGCAGAATTCACCAAGTCTGCTTGAATTCCCAAGCCCACAGTTCCAGAGAGACCTAGCTGGAGAAAAGAAGAAATCAAGCTGCTGGCCTTGGATTGATTTACAAGCACTAGTTAAAAGAAAACAAGAAAGCCAGAGGAGACCGAGCACTAAGTAGGTTCACTCTTCCTGGGGTTTCTTGTCCTATTTAGCAGGTCTTGTTCACAGGTGGATGTGCTTGTACTCCCCAGAATTACATCATCTGTAACTGTGGTATTAAACAACAGTTACAGTCTTCTTTCTCCAAAGGTCCTTGTTTTCTTTAACTAACTTATCAGCGCGTTCTTCTGGAATGTGCAACACCCTGCCGTCCAAGCTTGCAAAGTATCCGACATCTCCAAACCGTGGTATGATAGATGGGATGTATTTATCGGATATTAAAAAACAAGTGGGTCTGATTAAATGATGTATAGTCTGATTAAAACGTAGTAATTGTCTCTTCCACCGTGAAAATATATGATCTTTAGAGCTCGCAATAACAAACACGAGAAGCAATTGCTTGTTATGTAATTACAAGTGTACAAAAAGACAGGGCCAGGTTGTAAGAAGTCCTTTCTGATGCCGTCAACAACGTTAACCTTCTTTGTATGTCTGCTTTGGGGTGCGTAGGGTTGCTCTTTTCCTTTGGGATTGCCTGGAAAGAGCAGGGTGGTGGGAGACAAGTGGCATTCAAAAGTAAGAGGCAACACAGGACCAGGAAAGCGATAGGTCAAGGGTGGGTAAGGATTTACCCCAAAAAGGAAAGTATCATCTAAATGAAGTGATATCCAAGTAGTGCTAGCCAGCACAAACAGGGAGAGCACCATCAGAAGAAAAATTAGAGAACCAGGAAACATGAATAGTACCAGGAAAAAAAAAAAGTGACTCTTGGCCAAATACACTGGCTTAAATGAGCCGAGTAATACTGCTCCATAAAATGTTCAGAAACACCATAAAAGCCAAGTGCACCATGTTCTTCTCAAGAACGATAACTCGGAGCCAAGAAGCGTCAACCCACAAGCAGCTCTTTGCTGGAGTGGAGCCCTCTGGTACCGAGGCAAAGGGAGGCACGGAGGTTTCTCACATTGCAGCTGGAAATCTGGACTACAGCTTGGGTCAGTTTATAACAGCAGGTGACCTCTATATGCTGCTGTTCTTTAAATTCTCTGCAAGGAAAACCTCATCTATGAATGTACCTACAAACACATTTTAGAAGCTTCATTACGTATTTTATCTATGCATTACAAGACACCAAAGAAACAGACTGAAGCAGTTTCCATAAAAAATTAAGAAATCTCTCTCTAAAGGACATATGCTTTATATAGCAATACACACGCGCTCCTGCTGCTCGTCACCCAAACATCACAAGAGTTTTTATGAATGTTAACTAGGCTTCAGTATTTCTATGGCAAAACAGAGAAGTATTATTGCTCTTATTGCTCACATTAGCGAGCAAACCCATATATATCTCAATCAGATTTTGGTGGGTGGATTTCAGAGAGCNTCTTATTACCAAAATATTTAAGCTCCGGTGCTAACGTTGCATACCCCTCCAATTCTACATGGAGCACTTTCCATTCAAGCAAAGAACAATACCTGCCAGTACACATTCATTTACCCCATTTATAAAATTACAATGAAAATTACCAGAGGCATAAAACAACTGCTATGGTAGTGAGCTTAACCCCCCCACACACACACATACAGAGGAGAATCAGACACACTGATCCTTCTTTGCAGAATGTTATTCAAAAGAAGGATTGCCAGTGCAATGCTGAACAGATCAATTTATTTCCCTTTCTTCTCTCCGCTTAACTAGATTTTATATGCAAAAGTAATTGTTCCTATAAGGAACAACCCTTGTCCATACCTTTTGAGGTTCACAAAGCCTCAGACCTACATTTTTACCACTATACAGGTTTCCATGGTAACAGATGATGGTGCCTTCTAAAAAAATACTGTAATATTCTACAATAAGTGTCCCAGATCATTCCCATAATGTTAATGAAAACTTGAGCACGTGGGCCTGCACATAGAGCATAACAGACTAAAAAAGTACAATTAAACAAGAAAAGCAGAGCTGAGGGACTTTCAGAAGGGTGGATAGTAAAAAAAAAAAAAAAAAAAAAAAGCCCCCATTTTTAAAAAAAAAAGATTTATAACTNNAAAAGAGCCCTGCATTTGTAAAAGAGAACGATTATCACTCAGAGATTCACAAATGCCTTTATACACACGGTGACCTTTCATTGCCGCTGTCAAAATGGGCAGTTTCACACCATCACCTTTTTAATATTAAATGCTTATGTATTAGAAAACAAATCAAGCCAGCCAGGAACGAAAAATAAAGTTGAATTGTAGTGCTAACAGCTCCCCAGAGGGAGTGAAAAGTGATTATTGAGTTAAATAGCTGCATTGTTAACAATTGCCACAGAGTAGCTCGCTCAGAAACATCCATTTTTCATTGCCAATTTACTGACAGCAAAATCTGCGAGTAAATGAACTAGTAAATGAATTAATCTTCCCAAAAAAATTCCTTGCAGTTTGCTCCCTTGCTCCCCTTTCATCTTCCCTCTTTCCTGGACAAGCCATGTGTAGTGAACTATCAGTTGCCATAACTTTATGATGTGGCAGCAGTCTTTGAAAGCCAATAGCTACACGTCCAAACGTTCAGGAGCTCTGCCACAGTGAAACAAGGAGCAGGACAATGAAAAATTAAAACAAACATTGACATCAGAAGAAAACCAAGGGTCAAAGTGATCTGGTGTTCAGGTGAACAGTCCCAATGTAAACCCACCATCCTACTTTCCTCCTGAACACTTTTTCACAGCTGCAAATGACTTTAATCTCTCTCTCCTCCACTCTGTTGTGCTAAAAATGCACGCAAAACAGACTTAGCAAAGTGCACAGCAACCGCAAGAATATTCCTCATATTTGGTGGGAGAAAAACCGCACACGTGCTTTAAGGAAAAAAACTTCCCTGTAAGCAAAGTTCCTTGATTTCTGAAATCCTGGAAGAATCAGCAATTACTCGAATTACCTGGCGTTACTTCTGTCTCTTCTATGGGAAAGTAGAGGAACTAAATCAGTAGCTGGCCCTAAAGCTAACACAAAGTTTAGAATCTCAAAATCATACCTTCAGTTATAAATAAACACAGAGACGGCAGGCAACTGAAAGTAATTGCTGGGGAAAAGAGTTCTAAATAGAGCAATACAGAAGTTACATAAAGAAATAAGTGTTAACCAGCTCCCTCCATATGAAACTAGGTATTTTGGGAGGAAGCCATCAGCGTTCTGCTGTCGCTTTGTAGTATTTCTAATTTTATATGTTGTGGATAATATGAAGAAGCAGCAGCTTCAGGTAGGAATCGAATACCATTCTGTCTTGATTTGGGGCTTTCCTACTTCTTAGCCCAACTATCATACAGGTAAATAAATCAAAAAACCCAGCCAACTTCTTGCACAGTGATTTTTTGGGATGTTTAACAAAAGGCTGCTGAATAAACGCATTAGGCTTTGAAAAATAAGTCAATCAGGAACCCGAGACAGGAGGTATTTGCATCCTAATAGTTATGGAGACAGCACCACCTGATGGAAGATGCGAAAATGCACCGATGGTATTAACTGCAGTCTCTCCAAACTTCACTGAAATTTTAGAGACAGAGTGCATGTGAAGAGCTTTGCTTTTTACCATAAAAAAGTCAGCTATATGGGCAGAGTCCAGACCACTACACTTCACGCCAGATCTATCGTCTAAGAGGAGAAAACTTCCTTTTAACTTCATTAATAGAAGCAGCTCAGAAAACCTTATTTCCTAAAACCAGGTCCCCTTAGTTTGAATGGTAAGGAGTGCACCAAGAGGAGGTGGAAAGTGATACTAATGATTGGGAAGCCTCACAGTCACTATTCCTATTGAACTGATGGTTAAACCAAAATATTTCATGGCTTTTTGAAAATAACGAAGACATCTAGCTAATCCCTAAATTTACATGTGTTTAGCTCATATTATATTGCTATTTCCCCTCAAATACAAAGTGTTTTCTGCCCCCTTAAAAAAGTTTGCCATTTTTGCAGAAAAGTCTTTTTTCTAAGCATCTGGCTAAACGGTTCACCAAAAGCCGAGGATCTGATCTCAATTGATACGACAAGTGTCGAGAGTAATAACACACAGTTAGAAGAGAGAGAGAAAAAAAATAGCTCCACATATTGCTTACTCAACGAAGAAGCTATTTAACTAGGTTAGATTTCCCAGCCTTTCTAATAAATCTGCGGATCTGCACAGTTGCCTAGCAATGTAAACAGGATACCGCGGGGGTGTCAAACCGTGCGGGGCTGCTTACAACATCTCCTTCACCGACCTGACCGGGGGTCTCCTGTGCCTGCCCGGCCCTCCACACAGCAAACTTTCTTTTGAGCCATACTGCACCAAAGACTTCAGTTAAAGGGGTGTGTGTGTGTGTGTGTGTGTATATATATATATATATATATATATATATAATGTGCTCTGACTGCACACTCAGCACCTGCTGCACTCTGCGCTATTTCTGTTTTTAAAGCGGTGAGACAAAGTCATTCGAGCTCTCAGTCTTAACTAAGAAAAATCTTCCACTGTCCCAGACGAACTAAACTTTGGCACATTGGAGGTATGAAACCAAGTCTCAAGCACCGAGATTTATCCCTAACTAAGCAGTGTTGCGCAGGGAATTTTTACTTGTCTTAAATATACAGATAGGGGAAAAAAAAGGTTAAAAGAAAAAACCTAAGAAAGCTAGATACATGAAATCAGGAGAGAATAAAGTTACAACTTTATTTTTTAATATAAAGAAAAATTGCAGTGAGAAAATTAATGCCGTATTAAAAGATCCGAGGGAAAAAACCAAAGCCACACATATCTTTGCTTTACCTACAAAATAGCACAAGAGGAGAAAACGAGCTCCATAAGCACCTGCCATCTTCAAGTAATTCAAACTATGCCTAAAGGAACTTGTAGGAGGGGGAAAATAGCCGGCTACTATTAATGTACACACGCCGGGGAGCAAAGTATTCCTTAACATCAGGGTGACAGAGAAAGTGGCAACTGAGAAGGAGCCAGTCCAAGCAGCTGAGCCCCCCGAGAAAATTACTTGAGCTGTGAGATGCAAGGGGAGAAAAAACTGCCACTAAACTTCTGAGAAGAACCCCAAAACCCCCGTCGCTGCCCGGAGGAGAACGGCAGGGACTCCTCCCGAGCTGCACATCCTTCAGAAGCTAACTGCTGCCTTGGGCTCGGAAAGACCGCTCGCTACAGAAAGGACTCGGGTGTCGTGAATCCAAGAAAAAGAGTAAGGTTCGTCTCCCACCACACGCAACTTTCCGAGGAGCGGGCCT